>SDEE01000205.1:0-70224 GCA_004126415.1 Candolleomyces aberdarensis
GAAATTCCTAGCTACAAGCTCATCGAAAGCGAACTGTCGTGAGTTCGATCGAGCTCCTCGGAAAGGGAGACACAGAGTGCTAGACACAGTCGTCTATCAATAGGTTCTCTTTCCTGGATATCGGTCCTCTGTCCAAGGGACATGCACTAATCATTCCCAAGGGTAAGTGCATGAGTACCCTATCCCCGAATTTAGATCACTGACGAACGAATCGGCCTTTTCCAACCCAAAACTTGAATATTGTATCCGCTATATCCTCCAGACCACGCAGAGAAGCTGCACGAGCTTCCAGACGAATACCTCACCGACATTCTCCCTATCGCAAAGAAGATAGCCGTCGCCCAGGGCATCGAGAACTACAACGTTCTTCAGAACAACGGGAAGATTGCTCACCAGGTTCGTCATCATATCTACCATTCATTGTCAAATATCCGATATCATCTGAATCGTTTTTAAACACTTCTGTCGGGTCACGTACTGACTAGCCTGATTTCCGCAGGAAGTTCCGCATGTTCACTTCCACGTCATCCCCAAGCCGAGTGCAAGTGACGAGCAAGGTCTGGTCGTCGGTTGGCCCGTGCAGAAGTTTGAGAAGGATGAGCTGCAGAAGATTTATGACGACATTAAGCAGAAATTGTAATGGTAGTACAGTCCAAGCACAGCCATTTCTAGTCTCTCATCATCAGTTATCTTGTCAGTCTCCAAACATCAATTCATCCGTTGTCATGAAGTGATTTGTTGTTGTTTTTGAAAGCAGTGTCCAAGATGGGAGAACCGCTTCCAACAAGGAAAGGGAAGAAGGATCCTGGGGGAGAAAGAGAGGATGGGAAGAATATCGTTATCAAGAAGCAGCTACAAGAAGAAACTCAGTACCTAGATTTACACGCCCATGTCAAGTCTCCCGGTCAAGGGAATTCGAGCATGCCTGTCCGTCCAATCAACCTTTCTAATCTATATTTCGCGATCTGCCCGTCCGCCTCGACGTTACCCGGCCGTTAGAGCACGTTGTGCATGCACCTGCCCGAGGTATGTCTGAACATTCTAGGCCTACACCGCAATTCAAAACTCAGCGCTAGCTTGCCCCAAACATTATGAATTCTGAAAGCTCGCCGTCTAACCCCATGGCCAAACGCCAAACGAGTAGCGGCTCGCTGACAGGGTTCCGACCGCAGGTACGCATCTCGAAGCAGTAAACTCGCCAGGGAAACAGTCGTTCCATGGATTTCCATGCCATGTCAATTGCCAGTTACGCTGGGATCATGGACAAATGATCAGCAGCGAGTCATCGCAGGTCTACTAGAGCGCCCGTAATATTTCCAATCGCAACGTCCCTGAGTCGTCTCATTCAACTGGAGGAGTCATTAGACTGATAGCATGTATCATTTCCAAGGGATCCCCAATACATTAATATTTCTTTGGCGCATCCATTGTGCCGATTAAGGATGACATTGCCGTGCTCTTACCCTCAGCATGTTGCTTCCAGTCTCCACAATGGCTCCAAATTCGATTAATTGGCCCCATTCAGCTGACATTCACAAATGACAGGCGATAGAATCGCGGTGTAGCCACGAGACCGACTGTGGTCCCATGGTCGGTTTAGCGCTTGGACACACGAGTGCTTCCAACCGAAGGATCCCTTCACCACCGTTAAAACCTAATCGATAATGTGGGGTTAGAATACGTACAGGTTTGCGGAGCGTGGGGTTTCTGTACGCCCTGGGCCTGGAATCCACGACAAAAGTTCTTGTCTTTTAGCGCCTTGAGTCACCATTCAGATCGTTGACGCGCAGTGGGATCAACTGGTCCCCTTGAGACCCGAGACTCAACCGAAGAAAAAGGGTATAGTGAACACGTTGAAGCAACGTACATCTTTCGTAGAGTGGGGACAAGAGAAAAGAAGGTCAGCTGAGTATTTGAATGTACATACATAGGCAGATTTCACAGCGCGAGGACTAGCCGGAGAGCAGAGTGTACGTCAGTGGAGCACGTCGTAAGGCAAAGTCTTGACCGAGTCGGTTATGAACTACATTGCCGCCCGGAGCGCTGAGTAGATGTGCGTCGATTTCGATGCTCGTCGACCCGGGGAAACTGACGATGGACTCGGAAATGCATTTACGTCTCTAGCGGTGCGGTACAAATCAAAGCCCCAGTTATAATTTACACATACATACCATAATATCAGAATAAGTTATCAGACTCTGACTTGAAATCGACGAAAAGATCATTGTTCAGGCAGGTGTCCGAGAACTGGAAAGAAGAAAGGATAAACAAGGCAACTAAAATTGAAGACATCGGACTGCATTGGTGGGAACTAAGATAAGTACATACTAGGACGGCTATCGAGCGAATAATTGTCCATAAAAGCAAAGAAAAACGAAACGGATGAGGCAGGCGTAGGTCCCAAACAGGTTGAACTGGACCGGGAGGGGTGATAAATAGATGGCCAGACTGATTATTCCGGGATGGGGATGGGAGCTGAAGGGGCAGGTAAAGTCGAGAAATTGACCCAGCCGTTAGGCAGACCTATCCCTCGACCACCTAAGGTTTGACGATCTGGAGTAAAAAGGGGGGATATGGTAAAAATGGGGGATATTGATCAACTCACATTAAGGGGGGTTCAAAGGCGAGGAAATCTGTCCAAGGGTTCTCAGGACTTCTAACAGCACCGCATGGGGGTCGTGTACAGAGTCCTCGACCCTGACCATCCTCGCCCCCTTGTCAACCAAGTCTTTCCAAAATTTCTTCTTGAGCTCTTTCTCCCGGTCCTCAGCTTGCTGGTAAATAAGGGATTGGGACGCGGATCCCCTAGTCGCCGCGGCTGTTGTGGTGTCAACAACGGAAGATGGAGACGTCAGCTCAGAGGGCTTCGGCGGCCATTGGAAGGTAGCCAAGAATAGTTTGGAGTACGATTCGCTTCCGGGTTCCCCCAACAACTGTTGGAGGCGGGAGAAATCTATGTTTTGCCTGTTGTTTATTCGCTTCTGCGATATATCTTGGAGATAGATGAAGCCGGTGATTCGGCCGGGGCTGTTCTTTCCACCTGCGCTTGTTTCTTGTTTCTTTGGGTACCTAGACAACAGAAGATGAGATGGAAAGAGACTTTCGTCAGTACACATTCATTCATGATTGAACAAGCGAATGAACAAAAGGAGAAGGAGTCGAATGAAAAGAATGGAGGAACACGAGGTAGAATCGACGTACTCAGCAGCCCATTGAACAACATCTTTGAAGACTCTGGTAGAATCATGCATGGCTGTATCGTCGAAACCGGGGGTATCCACCAATACCACAGTCTTTCCCGGGTAGACTTCAGAATTCTGCGACAACACATATTTATGGGCCTTAATCTGTTGAGTGCAGGTGGACAGACCATGCCCAACAAGCGCAACCTCTTTGTTTACGATTGCGTTGATGAACTAACGATAAGGAGCGCCACGTTTCATTGCCGTCAGTAACGAGTGCTTTGACAACTGCGGTGGATATCCACTCACCGTGCTCTTTCCAGAACCTGTTGGGCCCATGATCCTAGTCCATGTTTGAGTCATTGCATCATCGGAAGAGCGAGGCCGGGGCACCGTACACTATAACCAATTCATCCCAGAACTCGTCTTGCTGTTGCGGTTGAACTGCACCTGTTTGAAACCGTCCAAGGAGTCGCTGCCAAAAGGAGGCGAAGACATGCGACATAAGATGCTTGACTGAAGATGAACCATTTTTTAGCATCGGGTAGAAACAGAGAATTGACAAGTGTTAGATAATATCCCAATGGGGAATATTCTGGACAGCTCGCAATGGGCGTCTAGTTTTCTCCCGGAAAACATAAACGCCGAAAACAAATCTCACCCACCTGCGGCCATTGCAGAGCAGAAATTAGGAAGAGAATCTTGGGGTAGAGAAACTGGAGCGACCCTAACTTGAGAATTCTACCTATGTATAATTCGGACCATGGCTTAAGAAGCGTAAGCACGTGGCGAACACGACTCCCCCGGTTTTGGGAAGCGATGCCCAGTGTGTAGCAGCATTCCTGCCCTGTGGCACGATGAATAGCACGTTTCAGATCCAACGAAACCCATTACGTTCAATCTAGAGTTTATATAGCATTAAGTTCACCGATCAGCTTCCCCCTCCCCGCTATCATACACCATAGTCTCTAAGATGGAAGAGGAGCATTCGTCCCCGAGTATTACCTATAACTGCGTACTCGCTTTGCGGTGAGAAGTCAACAGCGGTGACATGACCCAGCGGGGTACCCGATGTAGGCCAATTGGCAAAAACGGTTAGGGATGGCAGATGGACCTGAGTCGCAACGTGTAAGACGTAAGAGAAGAAAAGATTTTCNAAAAAAAACTCGTACCATTCGAAATGCGTCCCTCCTGTCTTTACTCGCGATTGCCAGCAGTTGTGCATCGTGATTAAATCGGGCCAAAGATATCGGGGTAGTCAAGTTGGCGATAGCTTTCAAAGGTTTGAAACTAGCGGTGCTCTGGTTACTCCACCTATACGAGTCGGGTCCGTACACGTTCACGTATCCAGTGTTTGAGCTTCAGGGCAAGACGAATGAATAAACCAAATCAATAAGCATAAAACATAGAGATGTAACGTGGAAAGAGAGACGTACCCGATTGCCAGATACCCTGAACCCTGCGTAGTTCCGGCCATGACACGAGCACCCCCCCTGAACCCGCCCTCGTCTTGCCACCGCTCAACGCACTTTCGCTGTGCCACATCCCAGATGTACACCTCGGAGTCGCCGCTAAGCACAGCCAGCCTCGAGTTGGACAACGACCCACCTGCAGCCCTAGTATCCCCTAAAGCACCATCCGACAACGTGGGTACCCACCACATCCCGTGAATTCCTCCAGCCCCAGTACTCCCTGCGGATCCTGAGCATTTCAGGCTTCCAATGACTTGGCCTGCTCCACTCTTCCAATCTACAAGATGGACGTATCCACCCCTTCCAGCGACAGCAAGCAGATCTCCGTGGGGGCTGAAAGAAGTGAGGGATAACGCCTCGGCGTCTCCTTTTCCTACGTCATTCTGCGAGCCTCCCCCACGTTTTCGCCTGCGCTGGACGATTGTGGTTCCATCCGTGATGCTGTTAAAGGTTGTGCCCCATAAACCGCGTGCATGCTGCGTTGAAGTGCCGCTCTGAAGGTCGTAGGTGTAGAAGAATGGTCGTGGTCCCGAAACAAGTAGCGACTGCCCTGAGGGGTGGAAGAGCGCCGCAGTTGAGGAGGTCAATGGAAGGTTGGGAAAATGAAGAGTCGTCAGTAATGGAGAGAGGTGCCCATCGACCTGTTTTAAATAATTCCGTTAATTCATGCGGATGATCTGTAACTCAATAAACTTGCATTGAACAATCGAATTCGACGATCGGCACTTGCAGCACAAAGGATGGAGGCGGAAGGGTTGGGATGAAATGTCAGGACACGAACTTCTCCACTTCCCGAGTTTTTGGTTTCTTGATTAACGTCGCGTAGTCGTTCAATGGATAGAGTGTCCTTTGGTAGTTTCACCTCCCCATTGCGTGTGGCCCTCCTGGAATCTGCAAACACCCGATTTGTCGATGAAACGGTTTCTTCTTCGGCATCCGAGGTTTCGCTTAGCAGGCCCAACTCGTGTTTTTTAGCTTTGACCGCACTCTTGGCTTTCTTTGCCCATTCTGGTTCCGGGTTGACTTGTTCGAATTGGCGGCGAAGACGGGTTTCGTATTCAAGAGTGCCGATTTTGTCTTCGTCTACAGTCTGCCGCAGCTTTCGCAGCCGAGAATGGCCTTTGAGTAGCGAAACCCCTTTGGATGTATTTGCGTCGTCTGCATCCGTCCACGCAGCTGGCTTTGTGGAAGATTTGATTTTGGAAAAGAATATCGAGTCGGCAGTTTTTGATGAGCGAGGCTCGTCCTCCTCGGACTCTGAATCGTTATCGTCCCCTTCGCTATCAGAAGCTGAAGGCTCTGAATTGTCCCCGGTGATCATGGGGGCGTCTTCGTCTGCACCGTCGTCCACAAAGAATAGCTACTCTTTTTCAAGCCAAAAATACTCGGATGAAATCGAATTCAAGGGCTTACGTCTTCGTCCTGCAGATGAGCCAAAGCTCTTCCTCCATCGTCCTGAAGCAGCAGATCTTCGTCTTCATCGTCAAATTCAACGGCCTTCCCCTTCCCTTTTCTACTCCTACCAGGATGATATTTTACGCCAAATAGCGCACTCTCCAAGCGTCTTTCTTCATCATCTTTTGTCGACTCGTCTAGCAAGAGCTCGAGCCTGGAGGATTTATCTGGTACATTCTGGTACGTCGTCTTCGAGGTCTTCTGCCTCTTTTTAGTGTGCCTAACCATGGCAAAGCTGCTAAGAAGAAGGGGGATGAGGAGGGGGACGAGGAGGAGATCTCGTACTGAAGCTGTAGATTGGCTGTAGAAAACCAAAAATCGAGAGCGGAGCACAATCAAATGCTGACTCAGCAGCAATATTGATGGGCTGGCTGTGGTCCCTCTCCGCTAAGCCTCTTTTGACCTCAAACCACCANNANCTCTTCATCCTCCAGCTCGATATTCATGGGTAATGACGGTGGAAGTATCCCTGACCGCAGAGATTTGGTGAAGACAAAGGCYAAGGTATGTATATYMAGTTCTGTGNNGTGGGACGTGAAGCTAACAGATTGATAATTGACAGGCTGAACAAGCCGACAAGGCTAACCAAACCAAAGCCCGGTGGTTCTACTGCGCTCTCTCCAAGGTGATATTTGGTCGATATCTTCAATGAAAGCACGCTTCTAATCCCCATTTTGCTATAGAAACGTCTCCAGGAACCTGTTGTGTCATGTCTATTAGGCAAACTGTACAACAAGGATGCAATTATCGAGTATCTCCTGGATAAATCGGCGTACGGAGACGGGGAGGAGATTTGTGGACATATACGGTCACTCAAGGTGTGTAAATAATCTTCACCGGCATTCCTAGTGTCCAAAATACTAACCTGCGTTCGTTTAGGACGTCAAACCCTTGAAGCTCACTCCAAATAGCGCACCGAGCACCAGCAACGGCGACGATGAAAACCGTGCATCCTTCGTCTGCTCTCTCACACAAAAGGAAATGAACGGCGTCCAACCTTTCGTCTATATCTACACCTGCGGATGCGTCTTCTCTCAAGCTGGCCTTCGAACCGTCGCAGGTTCACCTAAAGAGAAAGAGAAGCAGTCAGAGAGCGGAGACTCACCGACGCCACCCGCTGAAGAATCTCTGGACCTCTGCCCGCAGTGCGGGACAAAATACTCGCGGACAGACGACGTTATCCCTCTCAACCCATCACCGGAAGAGGAAATGGCGTTGCGAGCAGCCATGGAACGTCGACGTGCTTTAGAGCCTTCGAAGAAGAAAGGCAAGAAGCGGAAACAGCTTGAAGAGGGTGGAGATATTGCGGAGCCTCCGTCGAAGAAGAAGCATGGTTCGTCGACGCCCCAACCTTCGATTAACCCTGCTATAGGGACAGCGAGCAAAGCTGTGATTCAAGGTCTGGCGGAGGAGGAGTCAAAGCGAAAAGCCGGTATGAGCGCTGCAGTGAAGAGTCTCTATGGAGATGGCAAGCCTGCACGGAAAGAGACATTTATGACGATGGGTACCTTCACGAGAGTATGTTCCTCCCTCTGATATTCTCCTCGTCGTAGTTCTGACCCATTTTGTACAGTATGCTTAAGGATTTTGTGGGCGCTGTGTCGTCCCCTCCATTGGTCCAGGCCATGTCCCTATCGTTAATGAGGATCTGGAACTGCGCTCACGGGTCGACTTGAGCGTCTATTCATCGTTCATGAGGTCGAGGCAGTCTTCCACCCATTCACCGAAGCGGGGGTGACATTGCTATCCGCTGGATTCCCCTGACTGCTGCTGTTTTATGATACAGGTTTGGCAAGCGGACCAATACTGTAATATAGGTCTGTAATAATAAGTTCTACGGCTTTCTCGCAAACCGACGTTTTGGCTGCGCGGTCTTGGTAAGTTCCTTATGCTGACGCTTAAGCGCCTCAATCCTCTCCTTATCGCCCCCCGACTTGATTTCCTCTTCCAAAGCCTTCACCAGGCAGCTTTTCATCGCTTTCCCTGTTTCTGTATTGGGGAACGCCAGCCGATCCTGTTGCATCTCTTTCTGGATCGCGAATCCGAATCTGGCTGGATCGTCGGTGTGACCGGTTTGCTGGCTTCCGGTGTCCAACACGGACTCTATGATTTCCTCCACGAGCGCTCGTTCATGCCAGCGTCCTTGGACACGCCAGTAGTGCGCCCCACCTTCCAAACACTCTTTCCAATACACGGTTCGCAAGTGCCCTTCTCGCTCTTCGAAGCCCCTCGGCGGAAGGGGACCTACGAAGGACGAGTCGGTGCTCTCGTTGTAGTTTCCCCCTGGAGTCAAGTTCCATTGCGTCGTTGTCATCCACACGTTCTTCCAACCTATTTTTCCGCAGAGCGCTTTGAGGAAGGAGAGGGACATGAGGACGTCTACTGACATCCTGGGAGAGGAAATGTCGTGCAGATAGAGGATGCGGATCGTCTTTTCGTGGTCGTGCCTGAGTGGAGCAGGTTAAGATGAGCAATGACGACTTAGGAAGGGGATGAACTGTTGGGTCTGGGGACACGTACCCTTTCAACAGCAAATCCACGATATCTTTGACTATACCCAAGTCGTTGCTCTTCCAAGAGAACAGGCCGGGTGTGTCGACCAGTACAATGTTTCTGCCGTCCCCGACGATTCTGTTGGTGTCAGGTAGCTGGAAGTATCCCGCCATCTCGTGAGAGGGAGGGAATAGCTGGTGGTGCACCGGGGCGAGGCGCGGGTTAGAGAAGTAGTTGTTTATGAACTAATACCAATCAGTCAGTCGCGCTCGTGCATTTCTGAAACTCGGAATAGGGAAACTAACTGTGCTCTTTCCTGACAGCGGGGCTCCCAGAACGCTGTTAGAATATCAGAGTTTTAGTCAGAACAGCTGGGCGCAGGATGGTAAATGTTGTACCCACAGGATGATCACGTCGCTTTCCTGTATAACCGACGACTTGTCCAACCTTCTACGAGCAATTCAGCATCATAAAGAGGATAAAGAAGGAAGAATGAAGCCTACCGTGCGACGCTACCACCAAGCCTTGCGTCCATCGGGGGAGGAGACCCGGCATGAGGCTTGAACATTTTCATAGACTCGGTTATGCCAGGGTCTGGAACAAATTCTCAGTATCTCTGTTCAAGCATCTCAAAATAAACTTGGCACATACCTCCTCCTACAGGCGCAATATCATAGTTGCGTGGGCTCTCGGTCTGTTCAACGATATCAAACGTCTTCGACCGGATTTTCGAGGTGATTGTACCATCCCACTCATCGTCAGAAGAGGCTCCTGTTGTTCCACTGTTGCGTGGAAGGCACTGCTGAAGAAAGGCAGTAAACTCGGAAATGGGAGGCCGATTCTCGGGAAAGATGTCCCAACAACGTTTCGCCTTCTCCCAAAGTTCGTCGTTCTTCATGAGTTTCGGGCGAGTACAAGGACTATTTGTTGTAATGGCTGATAGGCGTCGAACTGGTGACACTATTTCGGAGAATCTGGGGTATCCCGTGTAAACCTGCGTCCCAGAATAATAAAGTTTGAGACAGGTCAGGGTAGATGCTTTACACAGACAGAAGGTGTATACCTCATAGCAGACGCACCCAAAGGAGTACATGTCGGTGTGCAGGGATTTGCTGACGCCTCTACCTGAACAAGTCACTTTTCGTCGGACCGGCAGCGTTAAGAGCATGAAAATTAATACAGCTGTACACACCTGTTTCGAGGTCTGGTTCATCTAGAAGTTCAGGAGCAAGGTATAATTGAGCGCCGAGGAGCGTAGACACGGACGAGCTGGCAGGCAGCCATTGCTTATCCTGGAGTAGTCTACCGAGGCCGAAGTCTCCGACGCAAGCTCGTCCAGAGGGAGAAACGAGTATATTGTCCTGTTAGGGACGAATTAGAGCGCGGGTGACGAATGGAGTGGGCTGTTAGAGTTGAACACACCCCTTTGAGATCCCCGTGAACAATTGGCGGGGAAAATGAATGGAGATATTCGAGTCCATGCGCTGTGTCCAAAATCTAGAAAACGCATTTGGGTAATTATGGATGTTGGGAAAGGGGAAACATTTTCAGGCTCACCAAATGTTCTCTGTCTACGTTTGGGTTTGCCTTGACGTAGTCTATCACATTCCCATTGTCCATCCATGGAGAGAGCAATGAGATGCGATGTGCGCCTCGTCCGTCAGGAATCAGGTAAACCCCGTAGAAGGGTAGAATGTTTGGGTGCTTAACGTGACTCCATAGAATAGCCTCATGGCTAAAGTTCTGTTGTAAAATGCAAAGACGTGAGTACCGGGATTTCCAATGTCACTAGTAATCAAAGACGGACTTTCATTAAGCCGAGAGTCGACATCTTGCTGAGCTTCCGCATCACCTTAACGGCTACCAGCTGACTGTGCAGCAAGCCTCTGTAGACGTCAGAGAACCCACCTATCCCAACAGGCAATGCGTCGCATTCGTCTATGGTATAGTGACATAGCGACTGGGGGAAGAGTCCCGTCCGCTTTGAAAGCTTCAGAAGTGCACGAAGCAGTATGTGATGCACAGAGCGCAAAACAGGGAAATCTAACAACTATACAAGACGGTGTAAAAACGCGTGCTTGGAAGACAGGTGTCTCAAACACTCACCCCTTGCACCAAATCGACGAGGTTCTGGTCGGTGGAAGGTAATTCCTTATCTTGGAGGAAAGCTTCCCGTCCTTCCTCAGTAGCGAGGCATTGGAGCACTAACGCTCCGATGTGAACGACATCATGCTGGATAATTTCTTTTGCCCATTCTCTAAAATGGTAGCCTTTCTAAGGCATTGCGTTAGCACAAAGGTATATCAAAGGTGAGAACGGCGGCTCAACATGCGACTTGGATAGGATCTGGCGGCAGAGATGTGATTTTACGACCTGAAAAGTGGCTAGCTTCTCCACTA
Organism: Candolleomyces aberdarensis; assembly: GCA_004126415.1. NCBI lineage: Eukaryota > Fungi > Basidiomycota > Agaricomycetes > Agaricales > Psathyrellaceae > Candolleomyces > Candolleomyces aberdarensis. Next base: position 11,002 of record SDEE01000205.1, read on the forward strand.
TGGGCACTCCGGGCAGCTCGGAGGGCATCTCGGTGCCAAGAACTCTGTCGCATCGTTAGACAGTCACCTGGACCATCTCGCGTTGGGCCAATGTACGTACACATCGTCTGCGGGCGGACCTACCAGGACAAAAATCGCAAACGCCTGGAGCCTCTTGGAGCGACTGAGAATAGCAAGTGTGATACAGTCAGCTGGAATCATACCGGAAACAAGGCACCCTCGAGGAAGTTAGGACGGATGTTTTTCGTGATTTCGGGGTAGTGGGACAGAATCACATTGACGTGGTTGGTATTCATCTGCAGCCAGACGGTCGGATCGCAACCAAGAAGTGAGACATCCGCTAGTCTAGTGGGAGATACTAGTAGATTGTGAAGCTCTTGTAGATGGTGGAACGCCATGCATGAAGGGAAGGAAGGAATTCTGAATAGTGCATCAATGGCGATGAACAAAATGAGTAAACACTGCCCGAACGCTCTGAGGAAGAACAGCGAAAATTTACTACATAGGTCCCTATTGGGTTTGTGCCTTGACATAAAGCATCTAGATCGATGCCTCATGCACAGCACGAGGTCAGAGCACTGCTATGAGTTCGTTTATAGCAGATAGGCGCCCGAGGTTAGCAGATTCTTGCTAGCATTCTGCTGTGAATCGGCGCCATGTCAATGGTTCAAGTGGCCAGAAAGAGACCCATTGAGGACTTCCAAGGGCATGGCATGGGCCCAGTTGCCATACAGCTGAGCTCGAAGGTTAGTGTGTGAGTGTCTGTGTAAGTAAAAATCGGATTGCAAAAGGCTACTCGGAGGTGCCGGTCCCGGCTGCTGGTATCGAATTCTCACGGTTGAGACCGACAACTGACACTGTGGCCAGTGAGCTAATGACGCACTCCTTGACAGCGAATTTCTTTCCCAACCTTTCTATGGACCCCTGCTGCAATGGCCAACGAAGATCTTAAATTTGAAAACATTGACGACATATCCGTTACAAAGGCCCTCACAGTGCGCTATTCTCTTCAACCGCTACGTTGCACTCAGCTAACTAGCCGTAGGAGGCTAAAAAGGAGGGTGTCTTTGCAGGACTTAGTGGAGGACTGGCTTCTGGTATGTTCCTTTCTATTAATCGCAGGTCTATATCTAATTGAAGAAGCCGTTATTGGACAGCGCTTACTGAGGTTCAATCGTAATACCACAATTTTCTGTGGTCTCGGTACGTATTTCTGAAGCTTGGTTCAAGGTCAAATTTGGTCTGACAAGTCTGGATAACAGTGAGCGGAGTTCTCTCAGGATACTACTTTGCAGAGGTTAGTAGTCATGGTAGAGATACACTTGAACTGGGTTGGCTAACTGCCGGTTTCGTCAGGCGTTCCGCTCCACGGCTATTGCCCAGCTGCGGGCAGAAGACATCCGGCTAGGCCTGGAGAAATTGAAAACCCAAAACTCTTAACTGTGCTACATTCTGTCACAGTGAAAGTATATCGGGAGTTCAATATGACATTCTCTGCCTCATTTTCCTGAATGGAGGACAATCGATGGGGGAAGCTTGATCAACCCTGGAAATGGACACCTCTCATAACCTTACCTGAACGATGTTATCGGACAGGTCTTTGCTATAGTGAGCTTTTCGACGAAACATATCTCATGTACTCCCGTCTGATGATATGCACAACTTCACCTCAGAATCCTCGTGTGCTTACTGAAGTGTGGTAAATCAATATAGTTGCATGCACATTGCTGCGATTCAAGCGTTAGGATCAGGCAATTCTAAGGCCTCGTTGAAACCTCGTTTTGATCACCGCAATTGGGTAAACAATCATCGTTCGAAGCGAATAAATTCCGCTTGAGCGAACGGTTCATGTCTTCCAATGCCATTTTCTGCTCCTTCCATGAGTCCCACGAACAACAAAAACTCCTTCGGAAAGTGGAAGAAAGAGGTCAAGGCTGAGGACGCCTCCACCTTCCTTTCCGACGCCCAGCCGGGAGACTTGATCGTTCCGTCAGCACACATATCTTTTATGGGTATTTCCTTCTGACTTCCGTAAAGGATCTTGGGCCCAACGGGCGTCGGGAAGAGCTCCGTGTGTTTACTTTTGCCGTCCGGGTTTCTCTTCCTGATCTTCCCCTAGTTTATCAACAACTATTGCGGCAGGCTAGAGGTTGAAGTCAGTGAGAGTCTGACGTCCTGTACCCAAGACCTTGCCCCCATCAAGATAACCCTGCCTTCAAATCACCCGACCTGGCCTAATCATCGACTGATACTCGTTGATACTCCTGGGTTCGACGACACCCACTTATCAGACTATGAGGTATTGCGGAGAATTTCGGTATGGTTCGCCGACGTGTCAGCCTTTCTCTTTTGATCGTCTTGCGACCTTACTGATTGGAGATTCGCTCAGGTATGACAACAAGACCAAGGTCGCCGGCCTGGTGTACCTCCACAATATTACACAGAAGAAGATGTCAGGAACAACGCGCCTCAACTACGAGGTGTTCCACAAGATGTGCGGCGAAAAGGCTATGGAGAGAGTTGTCATGGCGACTACTCACTGGGATTCTATCATCCAGACGAGTGGAGAAGATCGCGAACACGAACTGAAAGTATTTTGGGAGAATATTCTCTCCGAAGGGGCGGTCATGAAGCGCATCCAAGATCCAAGCGCTGATTCACACAGGATCATCGACCACATTCTGCGTATCCATCACGCTCAGGTGGCGATTCAGATACAGAAGGAGTTAGTCGACATGGACAAGCGGATTCCCCGAACGGAAGCGGGAAAACTCCTCCGATGTACCTTGCAGGAATATTTGCAGATGCAGAACGCGCTCGACGTTGACGAAACCGACGTTGAGGCGCAGCGGAGTCGCGAGGAGAGGGTAGCTGATGTTCAAGAACAGTTGAAGAAGATGGATATTCCAATCTTGGATCGTATCAAGGATATCCTCTTCCGGAGGCGTCGTTCTACACTTCGGTATGTACCGCTTCTGCCTTCATCTTTCGTCTTCGCCAGCTTGAACTCACGTTTCTCAGTGACGTCCCGAGTCAAGCCAAGTCTCACGACTAACCCATGTTGAAGTGCTCTCGTTCTGTTTACATTCGGCTCGAATTCATACCTGCTTGTACCTTTGGTTAATTGATATAATGATACAACCCCCTTTTCCGAACTCTGAATCCGAAGTGCGAGCTTGGCAATGTACAGAAATTTTCGGTTGTTGTATACCGTTGGTAGTAAYTGCGGACCCCTTTGGCCTGTCATAAATTGACTGAGCCAAAAACGTCGCGCAGACTCTCGACCACAAGCTCTTCTCATCGTCTGTGGGCGTCGTGACTTACGACATGCTTCKKYTCTGGCACCCTTGAGTGAGTTCTAATCTCTTCAATGATTAATATAAATGTACCATGTCCTGTTGCAATGCTTTGGTAGGTAGAACGACGAGCATTGCGGGCTTCATTGGAAAAGTGATTCCTTCGAGTGACAGGCCAGGGTCGGCAGAAATGGCCTTGATGACAAGCATCAGGAATGTATAAAATCCAGTTTTTCCTGAACCTGTTGCCATTGTCGCAACTAGATCAGTACCGTCCAGCGAGGTAGCGATGCCTTCGAGTTGATAGGTATGAGGCTCTACAGAACGGGGTTGGCACCTTGCGAGGATTTCGCGAATTTGGGCATGGCCTGCAGGTGTGCTGAAGACTGAGGGCATTTCAGAGGTAGTGCAGTCGATGTAATGAATAATATCTACATCGAACGTCGCTAAAATCACCCCCGCAGTGTCTAACCTTCTCCTATTTCTTTGAGACCTCGGAAGCAAATGCCCCAGCGCGCGCGACTAAATTGGCGCGTTCGTGTTGTTTGGTTCGCGCGTGATCATAAAAATTGCTTGGCGGCAACCGCCTACATGGGACCATCAAGTGAACACAGACTACCATATGCATATGCCTGGAGGTTGTTTATATTGTCATATGTCGAATGAAATCGGGTATGCACCTCAATTCTATGTTTCCTTCTCGAATTGGAATGGGACCTTCAATCTCGGATTGACACCATCCGGAGAATCACAGAATAGTATTCGACGTCCATGACGAGCCAGAAACGGCTTCCCTTACCACGATGATCACCGAAATGCTGCATGGCCTTGCCGCATGCACATCGGCTTTGAGCGGGGATGGGTAGCGAAACGAGTGAGGAGCAAGGGTATTGATAGTCATTCCGAATCGAAAGAGATACAAATACAACAAATTGTTTCGGATACTGAGGCACAGGTAGAGGCGATGAAAACACGCAGTCTGCTAACCAAGATAAATTTCCAAGATTGTCCATAGGCGAGCCCGACTTCGTAATGAAATAAGTGAAGAGTTCAGAGGGATAGCGCGATCCCAGAAAGCTGCTTGAGAATGGTATCGATTCTCGGACGAACCGAAGGGTCCGTGGTCCAACAGGCGGAAATAACACCCCAAGCTTCGGGGGTGACGCCGGTGTAGTGTTGTGCTTGAGGCCACTCCTGATTTACGATGGCCCGACGTACTGCGAACGGCACCCAGTGTTGATTGAAAGGGATCGACTTTTGGTATTCTCGACCATCCAGAACCTAAGTAGCATTTCGAATCAGCAAAAACGAATGAACCGTGAGATCCGACGATGATCTACCTGAAGTGCGGTCATGGAAAAAGCATAGACGTCCGTGGCCTTCGTTACGAACATTGATACAGCGTCCATGTTAGGGATAATCAGCTCCGGGGCCGTGAAGCGGTAGCAGGGGAGGATCAATGTCGTCAGCCCCGTGTGCTCGTTGGTCTCGTAGCGCCCGAGGCCGAGATCGATTATCTTCACGACACCGTCTTCCGTAACCCGGAAGTTATCCTGATAGGAGGTCAGAAAAGGATAGAGATGACTGGCTAAGGAGAGGCGTACCGGTTTGAGGTCTCCATGAACGAGGCCCAGCGAATGCATGTACAGCAGACCGTTGCCCAGCTGCTGCACCTGAACGAAATGAGCCTTCAATTTCACCTCCAAAACGCCGATAACTCACGATACTGAGTCTTAATCCAAAGTCCTTTCCTTCGGTGTACTCGAGAGAGTCGTACTTGACAAAGTCGACCACGATCGAAGGAATGCCAACGATAGCTTCTCTGATTTGGGCGGGGTCGGGGAATAAGACGCCATAGAACCGATTGATGTTCGGGCAGAGGCCAGGAGGGTCGTGCAACGCTACAAGGATCTTGACCTCTCGGTAGGTGCGCTAAGACGTCGTCAGTTCGCTCCAGCAGAGGCAGAGAAGCAAGACTGCTCACCTGCGCAACCTTCTGGACGGTTGTGCCGTTGATCTGGCGGTAGGTCTTCAAAACAACGAGTCTTGACTTTCCCTGGTCTTGGATTGTGCCATACGAGATGACACTGTACGGCCTGCCAGGACGGTCGGTTCGATCCAGTCGGAAGGGGACCTTGAGGGCCTGCAACGACAAATGGTGTCAAGAAAGAGTGATAAATGGATAAAACTGGACTCACATTGTCCCCATAGAGATTGTTGAGCATTGCAAGAGTATACTCAGGGTTTTCCATCTTCTTTGAGCACAATTCGGGTCGAACAATCAGCGAAAACGCCTGGATTCTCGACAACGCTTCGTGCTTAACCAGTGCAGGACCGTGCACACACACGTGACCACCATGAGAAATGGTGAGTGTCATGATCAAGCTATGTTTCGCAGCGATGCAGCAATGTTTCCGACGATTCCTCCGAACGCCCCATTGTGAATATAATTTGCTTGGGGATGCCCGCCCTCCAATGTTGTGGAGGCGGAGCCGGTAATGTATCCGGAAAGGGTTGTCCGTGGGAGGTACTTCAAAAATCAGTAATTACGATTTTGCGCCGAGGGAGGTATTGGAGACCACTTTTATACCATCCAGCAGCGTTTTGAGACCGCGTCCAGCGACCTATTTGGGGCTTTTATCCAGTCGAGCCCAGGGATGCAACACCACTCTGCGCGGGTGTATAGCCACAGACACCCACAAGCAAGCCTCACTCGCATGTCGTGCATCGTGCAACGAAGTTGACCAACCAGCTTGGAAAACTAATGAGCCCCGTTAGCCCCTAGCGAGAGGACCTGTCAGTGTCCCAAAGTCCGTCCAGCGCAAAGATCGAACCTCATGTGGAAGTATCCACCCTGCGACCACCCTCTCCACGACTGCTGCACCCTATGGCTGAATCGGACTGCTACCAAAAATATAATCTCATTAGAGAGAGAAAGATAATAACACCTAGTGCTCACCTTTAGATATGCATAGCTAGCATGTGTGTCGTTCAATGGAGGAGCTTGGTCATCGATCGAGGATGAGGAGGGAGGAAGATGAAGGGAATGAAAGGGGTAGATGACATGAGGTCGAACGCTGCGGTGTCGGGCCTACGACCTGCCCGTCTGCGAGTCAAGACTGGGGCCATTGAGCAAAGGTAGGCAGCGTAGTCTCTGATTCAACACCAAACAGCATCAGCATGAGGTCGCATCGACCGTGCTTGAAAAGGGGTAAGAGAAACAATATACGCCAAGCGGTCTCTCCTCGGTCAAGGAGTATGTGGTCCGTTGCCAGTGAACGATCGAGAGAGCCAGCAATAGTGACGAAAAGCCAGAATCTAGTCGCTAAGTAGCGAGTGAGGGATGTTTGATGGGAGAAAGGAACGAAGAAGCACTATGATCTATCTGCTTCAGTTTCCAATTTCGGGTGGCTGAGTCTTGTAAACCCGAACGTTTGGGCTTATCCAGTGAGAAGTGCTTACTCCTCAGACGTATTCAGGACTCGACTGGCCAGGGAATGCGTTGCTTTTGCACCTCTCCAGGCCCAAAGGGGAAGCAGAGAGTTCTGTGTTGTTGAATCCTATGAGTTTTTTTTCTGGGGCGCACATTTATACACCCTGGTGTACTTAAAAATCAGTTCGAACTGCGGAAATAGCTCACCCTACACAGTAGATAGGTACATCATTGGCAAACTACCCCACCTCTAGTTTAGTATGAATCACATAGATTTTATTATATATTTTTACTGGGGCGCACCCCTACTCATTGAGACGTCTTTAACGCATCTAAAATCATGTCTTTATGTGCAGCCGTTGCTGAGATATAGGGGGTCGGAAGCTTCACCCCGGAAGTTTGGCTGCGGCGCGCGCGTGGCCTTGTGATTAGCCCAAATTGACGAAATTCGGGGCACTTGAAGTCCGGTACATTTCAAAAATAGCCACTTTCTCGGGCGCCTACGGCGCCAAAATTTCGTTGGTTTGACCCGAAACCTCCCGACGAAATTTCGTCAGACGTGTCACACGTCACACTCTGTGACGAATTGAATGAATTGGGACAGTACTGACGAAAGCGTGACAAAAATCCGAATTCTCATAATACCTCCCGTTTCCGCCAAATGAGAGGTACATCATGGTCTTTGAGATCTCACAACATATATTGACCAGTTTGAAGTGGAATAAATGCCCAGAAAACACAGATACCGGGCTGTTCCGATTGAGGGTGTTCCGAAGTTGCTGTATACGTGCTGTGACGGGTGACCTGCGTGACATTACGTCACAATGGGGGGGCGTGTGATGCGTGACTGTCGAGTTGAATGAATTACAGTGTTCCAACTTCCATCACTCCTTGGGACACTTGGCCGTTGCACCGTCAAACCACATCCAAATCCTACGAAATTTGACATACCGTTAGTTGCATGCTAGTAGAGCTTGTAATCAAAATTTCAATTTTTTTGGAGCAGCGGAAGGTGTCGCACAACGACGATGACACCAAAATAGTCAAGTTTGCGGAAGATCATGACACGCGCTCGAGATCTACACCCATACCGGTTGAGACTTTAAACAAAATTAAAATCGTATGTCAAAGGAGAGCTAATAAAGTATCTACAGGCCAAAAATTGGAGGAAATCACGAAGGTCTCACGAAGAGATAATTGTCGCAAACTGAGGATGCAAAAGCGTGACATGTTGGTGACATGCAGACAGCTCTCCCACACCTGCCTTCGACGATGATCGTGACAAAATATGCTGATCAAGGTGGCTGTCGCGCTGTGTCACACGCGGTCACAAGTGTCCCAAGGACTGATATCCGTGACATTTGGCCTCTCCTCGATTGCAGACGCTACAGATATCCAATCCCTTTATAATTTTTCAAGCATGTATATTTAGTGTATCTTAGCCTACATACCACTTCTTGTGGTGCAGGAGGGCCTATTTGTCGTCTAATTGTCAAATTACCTTCCGGTGTCCCAAGGAGTGATGGAATACTGTAGTACAGTATTTGCTACTTACAGTAACAATTAGTACTCAGACTGCTACCAACGCAGACTGGCATTGCGAGTCTATGAATGAATCGAAACATAGCATTTGAATCTATTTCATTCGGTCCGGTTATCAGAACCTGGAAGGATCAAGCGGGGGCCTGTCGAGTGCCTCCCGGGCCCCACCCATAATTGTCGCTCTGGTTGTCCATGGCTCTTGGCAGATAGTCCAGTGATAAGCTATAATTCGCAGATGCTACTGTCGCTCCACTCTCAGCCTTCCTTTCCCTCGTTTCACGCAGATGCTGATTTAACCCTACCTTTCAGGTTCTGCGTACAAGATAGTCAACAATCGGGCGTATCATCATGGCACGATCCTCATCTCGCTCGCCTACTTCAAACTCGCCTATGGCTATCTGCTCTCCCAAATCCGAAACGGGGATATCAGTTGCAGATTCCCTCCCGAGAGTCAACTATTCGTCGAGTTCTCCGGCCTACCGACTGTCACGGTCAAGGTTTTCTAGGGAAGGAAAACAGGCTTAAGAACGAGGGACGACGGTGGGGGGCAAGAATGAAGGAGTTGATTTGACGAAAAGCTACAAAGAGCTAGCTACGAGGTATATGTAGGGAGCTCCAACTCGGAGCTTAACATGCGCACGGACTTGCGCGCGGAGCTACGGACTTAACCGTCACACCGCCCCACTTACCTACACGGCAGAAGCTCTACAAGCACTGGCATTAAGTCCGACAGGTTATCTTCACAAAACAGGGAGCGAAGCGATGAGAGGGGTAAGCATCTTATAGTAATGCGGCGAGCGCGTGAAGAGCGTAGGAAGCTTTCGGCCGGTGAAGACAAAACACGGACTTGAAAGAACCAATATGTACTCCAAGCCTCCCTGAATGTGAGTAGTACATAGTTAACCGATCAGCTGCGCTAGCCTGTCGCGCAATATGGTAGCATTTAGATGAAAGCCGTGAACCTTTATGATGCACGTATGTCTAGAGTGGTGCCTAGCATGCCAAATGAAATCTGGTATCTCGATTCTATGCATCCTTCTCGAATCGGAATGAGACATTCAGCCTCAGATTGACACCATCCGAAGACTTACAGAATAGTATTTGGCGTCAGTGACGAGCTAGAATTCTACGGCTTTCCTTACCACCATGATCACCGAGACACTGCATAGTCTCGCCGCATGCACATCGACCTTGAACGAAGATGGGTACCGGTCGGAAACGAGTGAGGAGCAAGGGTTCTGATAGTTATTCCGAATCGAAAGAAATACAAATACAATAGTTTGTTTGAGATACTGCGGCACATCTGGAGGCGAAGAAACCACGCAATCAGCTAACCAAAATAAATTTCCAAGATTGTCCATGCACGAGGTCGACTTCGTAATGGGATGAATAAAGGGTTCAAAGGGATTTCGGAATCCCAGAAAGGTCCTTGAGGATGGTGTCGATACTGGGACGAACAGTGGGGTCGGTGGTCCAACAGGCGGAAATGACATTCCAAGCTTCGGGGGTGACGCCAGTGTAGTGTTGCGCTTGAGGCCACTCCTGATTCACGATGGCCCGACGTACTGCGAACGGCACCCAGTGCTGATTGAAAGGCATCGACTTTTGGTATCCTTGACCATCCAGGATCTAAATACCATTTCGAATCAGCAAAACGTATGAACCATGAGATCTGAAGATGATCTACCTGGAGTGCGGTCATAGAGAAAGCGTAGATGTCCGTGGCTTTCGAGACGAACATCGAGACAGCGTCCATACCGGGGATGATGAGCTCCGGAGCTATGAAGCGATAGGAGGGGAGGATCAATGTCGTCAACCCCGTGTGTTCGTTGGTCTCGTAGCGCCCGAGGCCGAAGTCGATAATCTTCACAACACCGTCTTCCGTAACCCGGAGATTATCCTAATAGGAGGTCAAAAACGGATAGAGATGACTGGTGAAGGGGGCGGCGTACCGGTTTAAGGTCCCCGTGCACGAGGCCCAGCGAATGCATGTAAAGTAGACCGTTGCCCAGCTGCTGCACCTGGACGAAATGAGCCTTCAATTCCACCTCAAAACACTAATAACTCACGATACGGAGCCTTATTCCAAAGTCCTTTCCTTCAGTGTACTCGATAGAGTCGTACTTGACAAACTCGGTGACGATTGAGGGGATGCCAGCGATGGCCTCTCTGATCTGAGCGGGGTCCGGGAACAAGACACCATGGAATCGATTGATGTACGGGCAGAGACCAGGAGGGTCGTGCAACGCTACCAGGATCTTGACCTCTCGATAGGTACGCTAAGACGTCGTCAGTTCGCTTCAACAGAGGCAGGGAAGCAAGACTGCGTACCTCCGCAACCTTCTGACTAGTTATGCCGTTGATCTGGCGGTAGGTCTTCAACACAACGAGTCTTGACTTTCCCTGGCCTTGGATTGTGCCATACGAGATGACACTGTACGGCCTGCCAGGACGGTCGGTTCGATCGAGGCGGAAGGGGACCTTGAGGGCCTGTAACGATGATTGGTGTCCAGAAAGGGCGATGAATGGATGAAACTAGACTCACGTTGTCTCCATAGAGACTGTTGGTCATCTTAAGAATATGCTCAAGGCTTTGCATCTTCTTCAAGCACAATGAGGGTCCTTGGAATCTCGACACATTGGCCAATGCATCTTGCTTGGCCCGTGCACACCACGTGACCACCCTCCCGACAGGGCGACCTGAAGGCGAACGACTACGAACAATATATACATTAGAAGGAGAAAAATGATAACGCCTAATGCCCACCTTAGGACCTTTAAGACCTGCATCAGATGATCGCCAGCGTGAGTGAAGAGAGGAGGTCGTTCCGTAGAGAAGCCCAATCATCGATTGAGCAGGATTGGCCATCGTGGTGTGAAGCTGGGCGCTGCAGTAAAGTCGGGCCAACGACCTGCCTGCGGGTCAAAAATGGGGGTAACGAGCAAAGGTAGGCAATATACCCCTGATTCGACACCAAACAGCATGAGGTTGCATCGACCGATTGAAAAGGGAGCGAAACGATGAATGGCAGACGGACTCTCGTGGGCCCTGGAATCAGATGTCCGCCAAGCGAATATGTCGCTAGAGAACGATCAGGAGCCACCAAGAGTGACGAAGAGCCAGAATCCAATTGCTGGCGAGTGAGGGGCGTTGGGACATGGTGGTAGAAGAGTGGGAACAAGCAGGCTGACCGTCTGCTTCGCTTGCCAATTTCGGCTCATAAACGCCGAACGAAACGCTTGAACACTGTTTGCTAGCTTCTAGAAGCATCAAGCGGGTGTCCCCTGGATAGCCCACCTATACCTTTCGCTATGACGCCTAGCTGATGCTCAGGTAGTCAATGCGTCGCTCAACGCACAGGTTTTCGTCGCCTCACTTCATGCAGATGCTGATCTTGTATCCACGCCTCAGGCCATCAGGTTCTGAGTACAGGCTAGGGCTAGGATAGTCGGCGATCGAGCGTATCATCACGGGATGGTGCCCACATCGAGCGCAACAGCCAGCTCAATATACTGGGAGACCTCCTTCAAGGGAAGAACAAGGAGGGACCCTTTTCTTGGGCGTTTATTCCTTCATTGTTATTTTGTTATTTTGTCGTGCACCTTGGCAGTGCACTACCCTCGTGTATGTCGGACGCTACCCTCGTGACGTGTTATTTTGCCATGTTGCCTCCGGCGTTAATTATTCTACCTTGTGTTGTAATTTGATTGTAATTACACGGTTTTCATATCTCCAGTTCCCCTTTGCCTGTCCTTTGTTAACCCGGACACATAAAAACTGGATAATCACAATGCCGCTCAATACACCAGCTCGAAAATTCGCATTTTGAGTGGGGAGAAAGTGAGTGCCTGTTCAGGCGCTCGGCGCCTTCTTCCGACGTCATCGCGTGGCCCTCCGGACCCTGAGGCATGAGTCCACGAGTTCGGTCTTTTTCGAACTCCGCTCTATTTGTAGCACTGCGCACCAGCCTGAGTGGCTTAAGCAAATATCCTAACTCTGGTCATATTCTGTTGAACTTGCGGAAACATTGCAAAAATAACGATGGAGTGGTAGAGGAGTGAGGACAAAGACATTGCTCCGGGGCCCAACAAAAATAGCCCCGGCAGAGGTTCGAACCTGCAGCCTCCAAATATCGCTCAGTGTAAGAGTTTGACGCTCCAACCGACTGGGAAATCGGAAACTCTTTGATCTCTCCGTTCATGAACTCTTTTTGAAATTATAAACCCCAGCTATTTGTCGGCTTCTTTGTGGAGGCCTTATCTACTTCAAGTCCTGATTTCCGATGATCTCATTTCCAGCCTCACTCCAGAGGACCATTTTTTCGTCCGACAGAGTATCTCCACGACGAATAAATGGCTCAGACTCTGGAAACTGAGGCAGCAACGTGAACTTGGAGTAAGTAGTAGAATAGGAAAGGTGCAAGAGAGGCATGATGTAGTGGAGGATTCGAACCACTATCAAACTCCAGCCTTTGTTTTCGCTCGTTCAATCGTACCACAATCCCAGGCTCCTCGCGTACTTTAATTCTAAGCTCACATACGGCTATCTCGTCTCCCAAACCGAAACACAGGCTCGAAGCAATAAACCAAGCGTCTGGATGCGAATAGTAAAGTTACTGATGATCAGCACTGGCGCTCACTATTGCGCGATATGGTAGCAGAGAGATGAAAGCCATAAACCCCATAAGCATATGCCTGGAGCGCCTACCACGTCAAATGAAATCGGGCACCTGGATACTATGTTTCCTTCTCAAATCGGAATGAGACATTCAATCTCAGGGTGAGGCCATCCGGGGACTCAAAGGATAGTACTTGGCGTCAGCGTCAACATTACGATGATCACCAAAATACTACATAGCCTTAGCCGACGCACACCGACCTTGAAAGACGATGGATACAGAAATGAGTGAGGAGCAAGGTTTTGATAGAAATTTCGAATTGAAAGAGATACAAGTACATAAATTCTTTTGGGATAGTGAAGCATAAGTGAAAACACACGATCCGTTAACCAAGATAAACGTGCGTCCGCAAAGAACTCCGAGGGTTGGGCTGGAGATCGTTTCCCAGGTGCGCCGGACGACTATGTCAGGATCAAGCGTGCTCCTGCAAGATTTTGGAATTTCGACCAAAGTGAGAGGGAAGGTTTGGCTTCTAATACTGTCGTTCTTTATTGACGGCGATTTCGCTGTCACGGTGCCGTACCCTTTTTCTACCAGCGTGGTGGGCCTGCATTGACGTTGTCTTGGATAAGCTGGGGTGTCTATTAAATGTTTAAGTCCGGGTCGCTCTACGAGTAGAGCAATTCGGCTCACCTCGCACCGAAGATAATAGTCCCAAGCTCCTCGCCTACTTCCGGCTCAGCTATGGCTACCTCGCCGCCCATATCCCCGAGGATCCCATCTACAGACCCTCGGGCCCTCCTGAAGACCAGCTACTCGCCGAGTTCTTTGTGCAGGGTCCTGTTCCTACACGACAGAAGCTCTACAAGCAGTACCAAGTTCGACAGGGTATCTCCACGATAGACGAAGTGCGACAATGTATGGAGACGGACGAATGGCCCAGACTTCGGAAACTGAGGAGGCTTGAAGAAAGTAGTGGCAAAGGTACAAGAGAAGACGTAGTGGGAGTGGGTTGAAATCACCAAAGCTTCAGCCTTCGTTTTCAAGTAGAAGCATCGATTGATGCTACAAAACCTTGCTTCCCCGTGTTTAGTGGTACCATTCGGTGGTCAACGGTTCCGAAGTGCTGACGTCATGCAACAGAGCGCCGCAATCAAATGCAACTTTGTCATTGCTAGTATGCAAACCCACCATCTGAACCTCCGTTACAATGAATCTCCGTCTCACAACACGCAACACATTACCAATAGTCTTAGAAAAACACAAAGTAAGGCCTCAGTGCTTTTGCCCGCGTTTCTCTAACCCGTTATCTCGTTTAGTGTCGGGGTCGGGATTCCGGAATCCGTGGTTGACGAGGACCTCGTGTCATCTGTTTCGGGTTCGTATTGAACAGAGTCGGGCTGTTCCCAAGGAGAGGAACCATATTCACGTTGAGATGTGTATCAGACCAAGGGTACGTTCTGGACGCTTGCACTGCTTTTAACACGTAGCTTCCTGCTTGTAGCACGGGGAAAGGTTCTCAACGCTATCAGCAACCGCACATGATGTCGAGGCCACGTTGAACATCTGTAGCCGGTGCCGTGTTGTTGCCTACTACCCTGAGGAGTACCAAGCGGAGGATTGGGAAACTTTCACTCAAAGAATGTCGGCATTTTGCTACTTGGCACGAATATAACGGCTCGTCAAAAATTATGGCTGCAATGTCAGCAATAATTCACCACGCGATGTCTATTTGAACGGAATATATGTAGTTGACGCCGACTCTACGAGCAAGGATTACGCAAGAAACTGGCCATGATCAACTACGTTCAACTCTATTCATCCTTAACAATGTACTTTCAGGTAGTTAATCTTGATCATGCCAATGGTTTGGCACGCTTGGACGTGTATACGTACCTGACCCGACTACACGTCCCATTCGCTTTCCCGGCTTACTTATAAACCGGAATGGTCGAGCCTATCGCCATCGAATCATAACGATTGCCCGCGAGATCTTTATACAAACCCAAACCCAAACTCAGCAAATCACACTATTTATACCGGAGTATCCTATTGAGCCCAAGCTATCTGGAGATACTTCACCGGACCGCCGGGGCTGATGGAGAGGCGTGCGGGATGCAAGAACCCGACGGACTCAATACGGTTCGTTGAAGGGTGTTCATGCACGATCGCCAGAACTTGATGCGCCCACGTCCTGGCTAGACGCGGAATGATCGGAATTTTAAGACGCCGAGGGACGAGAGGTTGTCGGTAGCGTGTTTCGGATAGTGAGTGCGAATAGACTTTACGTCCTCTCTCCATCTGTTATTGTTACTGATTTATTGGACCACGATCGTTCGTTAGCACCATGGGTTTGGCAAAACGAGAAATACTTGGGAAAAGGACTCGCGATACATTCATCAAATTCAAATGGCTGACATTGGACAAGGACATAGTATGTCCGTCCACATTTGAACCACCACGAGCTCAAGCTGTCGAGTAGAACGATTTTTTGTCGATCAATACTAACTGTCGCCCTTCTGGGACGCTTATATGAAAGCCCCATATGTTTGGCGCCTGGCATACCAAATTAAATCATACAAGTCTAATCCTGAGAATGAAAGATTCAATCTCGGATTTACTCAGAGTTAAAAGTCAATCGCACACGCAGCGAAACTTAAGTTGGATGGGAAACGGCCGGATATCTCCATGTGTCGGCAGGCCACCGCCGTCGCCACCTGATGCAAACAGGTGGCAACAGGTCATTAACCGAACGAATGGCAGTGTCGAGGTTGGAAAGCGCGAGCCACCCTGGCACCAGTTTCACGCGTGTCGAGCTGCGGGTACCAGCTCTGGTCATATTAACGCCTTCTAGGGCAGTCTCGAGCCTGCAGTACCCTCCAGCCTCTCTTCCGCCGACGACGACGAGCACAACCCAGCCGATGCACCACATCGATTGAACAGCACCCAACATGTCGCTGTTCGTCCCCGCCCTCCGAATAACCATGCTCTTTTTGAATGTTTATGAATCATACAAGACCTTGAAGCCACCGCCACCGTCGGTGAGAGACCCTACACGCCCCAGTGTGAGGGCGATGACGCAGAGAAAGAGGGACATGAAAGGCTGTCTCGCTGTCTGGATCGTATGGGTGAGTTGTGTCTTTTGGTTGGTTGCTAGAGAAATTCTGACATATTTGTGGTAGTGTTGCTTTGCTGCCTATGAACGTGTGATCGAGAGTCTAGTCAGCTTGTTCATCCCTTTTTACGATGAATTCAAGTCCATGTTCATGCTCTTCCTCATCGTGACACGGGCCCGGGTACGTCATTGGCCGTTCTTTGGTCGAAACACTCCGATCTGACTCGTATTTGTAGGGCGCTGAACCTATATTCCTTCATATCCTACGACCTATCGTCAAGCCTTACACCGGCACCCTCGATGGCTCACTTGATCTCGTTCGCATGACTGGAGACTTCATTTTCGCCCTATCAGCATTCCCCATCCATTCGGCCATCACATGGTGGCAGAAACGAACTAAAGCTCGCCTGGAAGACTCTGATTCAGACTCAGAGACGAGCTCCCAGTCCAGCGCTCCTGCCGCACGTGCTGCACTCTCAGCCGAAGTCGCACAACACGAAATCTGGGTACCTCCTCCGCAGGCTTTCGAGTCTGAAGACGAAGAACTAAACGAAGCAGTGGATGCACCACCCGAGATCCTTGACTTGACCCAGGAAGAAAGAGCAGTGGAAGAATGGAGAAAGTACCCTGCCTTCCCCTCCGCATACCCTGCCTCGCCCCTTACAACTCATTCGCAACTTGCCTCGACTACCATTTCCTTCTCGGCGCACATCTATCCACCCATTCCCGAAACTCAGTCAGAGCAGGATTTTCACAGGTCGCTCCTGTTATCGCGTAACACTATGAATCCCAGTTACGCCAATGACTTGAGCGACCAAAACCCACACCTCTATGGGATTCAACACGTGGCAAGTACTGCGGCCGCGAGCAACACCCTTGCCTCCCCGACAGAGCACGACAGCCTGTCTGACGACTCTATGGAAGATGAAGAAGACATTTTCAATATGACACTTCGGACTCCCCTCCCGCCACATGGCGCCGCACGTTCCAGGCTGATGGCTAAACTCTCGATCCCGGGACCATTGGCGAGCGCCGCAAGCGAACAGTCAACTGCCATCCCAAGCGCTCATACCAATTTGTCGTTTCGGACGAGCGGTGCTTGGTCAGAGTCTTCTCCCTCGACAGAGTCGGTGTCCCCCGCCGAATCGCCCTCGTCCGCTATCGACCTGGAACGTACGATTGGTCCAGGTCTCGTTCGTTCGAGAGTTCAGCAGATGGAAGAGGACTTCGAGGACGATGACGCGAGCACCCTCAGCAAGAATTCACAATCAGACGCGACCACTAAGAGGCCGGGGAGTGTCAGGAAAAGGAAGGTGTCGTCTCACTTGCAGTTGCAAGAGTTGTCGGCGACGAGTGATACTGCGGACGAGGACAGCGAGGTACCATCTCCCGGCAGTGGAGAAGAGAAAGAAGACGTCTATGTTCCTGGAGAGCAGAAAACGCCCGAAGTGAAGCGAAGGCGGTTAGCATCGACACGCAAGGCGAGCGTTAGCAGCGCCAAAGCCATCCACCCTCGGATCGTTCCCCGGCGTCCGCTTGCGACTCGTTCAGTCGATCCCAAACCTGCAAAGGGTGGCCTTCTCGCCTCGTCTGTGCCATCGGTGGGTAAATCCTCCCGCGCTGCGGCGAAGCCGATCGCGCCAACCACCACAGGGTCTCGAGCAGCAAAGAAAGGTCCGTCCGCCACGGGATCCAGGAGCAATAGCGCTAGCACCTCGTCTTCGTCCTCGAGTTTGGCTAGAACGACCCGTCGCGCTGGTGCCTCGTCGTTGAAAACAACAAAAGACCCTTAGTTCATTCATTTTAGCGCCGTCACCCCACGAATTCGAGCTTCTTCTCCCGCATTATGCCCTGCCTAGTTTCTTTTTCCTTATCACGAATCATATTCACGAGTCGGACGCTCTCTACACTGCTATCTAGATACAAGCACACGTACGTATATACATAACATACTCATTTTATCTCTATTGCATTGACACAGTCACTGTTTCCGGCATTTCATAATACTATTTTGTTGCGAGTTGTTGAACGTTACCATTGTCCGGGCCCGCGTCGATTTATTTATTCATTCATTCATTTGGATACCCCGACACAGGAGGATTGTTATTCCCAAAAATGCGGAAACCACGTTTCTGCGACCCTGCACCATATACTTAACGTATACATGGCATATGCTGCCAACCCCGGCGGTCTGTGCGCCAATCCCCAATGATGGGCGGATCAGGTGCTGTGGCAGGATAAGCGACTGTTGAATGTTCTGAATGTACGTTACTTTTCTCGGTCGCACGTCGACTTCTCACCGATTTTTTGTCCATTTCCAAGTCTTGGACTCTGAGCACGTTGTAGTAGAAAGGTGTTTTGGATGCTTAGCGATCCGGGAGTTGGGCTATTTCCAACGCGCTCGACGCCTGGTCTTCATGTGAAAGCGGACGAGGGCGCTGATATTCCAAATCAAGATGCAGACAGATTTATCTTACGGGATCTAATCTGCCAGTCTCCACAACCAAGCCGGCGACCAAGGGGTAGTCGGAGACAGATGTATATATCTACACGATACAGTGTGTTTCCATCTATGATTTTTCGGATGAGATTAGAGTTCCCGTAACATCCACGCAGAGCAGGCGAGGAAACAGCAAGGATTTGAGCTAATCACGGCGTTTCAGCCCCAACAGCTCCCCCACTGCTATTCAATGCGATGGCTATTGTAACCGAGGTTTTGGGAAGGCACTTGGTCAAGCCGTCTGGTACCACCCTCGCCTGAGCCCTTGTAGCGTGGTCATTTCGGACCGAGTCTACTCCACGATCCATTGCGGAAGAGCCAAGTTTCCGACGGACTATCGTCACAAGAGCAGCGACTCATGATCGATCCATGATCATTAAAGCGCTTGTTTTGGTTTTGACCCTATCGTACGGGTAATCTTTTGTCAATCGGCGTTCTAGAACCCGCCGCTGCTTTCGTGGTTGCTGTCTCAAGGTCGCATCCGAAACGGATTTAATTACCGGTGTAAGACCCACCAAGATAATTGACCTCAAAACTTCGGAACGTCCGGCAAGGCTTTTTCATCACAGCGACTCGCCCACACAGGCAGTTTGCGCAAACAAACAGCACTTGATTCGGGATTCAGCGACTTGTTAGATTTGAAGCCCTCTTAATTACCGCAACATGAGCTCCGTCAATCGCACCAATTCAAGCATGGTAGATCGCCGTTGATTCAAAAAGACAGATGAGCGCAGGTTTACTAAACCTCCGACCTCCGTGCTGTGGTCTGGCCGGTCAACGTGCCTGCAGCGATGCAGCTCTCTTTTGTTCGAGCAGGATCGTCTCGTGGCACATCGTGTTTGAGCTCTTGCACACCTTTGCTCCAGAAATCCGGATTTCGGACGTGATGTCGCAAGTAAGTGAGTGCTTTTACCTTCCGTGTAAGACCTTTGCATGCCGTATGTTGTCGAAGATCTATGTGAAGAGGTTGAACGCGTTATCCATGCGAGCATAAGTCCCTGTTCTCTTCACAACAACAATAAGCTAGCCGTGTTAATACTCGTGCACCCAGACTTATGGGTGCGGAAGTACGCTAAACGCCAACTCGAATGATATTGGGGTGGATTCGTTCTGGCCACTAGACCCGAAACTGATTAGGCACAGTGTATGTGAACGAAGGCTGGGAGCGCCAGCGCCGCCGGCGACCCAATAGTTCACCAACTGGTCCGATGAACAGCACGTCCATGACGGCCTTCCTTAGACTGTAACTGACATCGAAGGTCTGCCATCTTGATGTGGAGAAACGGTGGAGTACGCGGCGATTGTTTGGGACGCTGTACGTGTCGCCGGTCATCTATTGACCGGCGCGTACGGGCCTGATAGCACTGGCGCTGAGTAGTGACATGATGTGTTGTTGGTGGGAAGCAGACTTTTCCACAGCCCTGCGACAAGGCCAACAAAAAGGACATGTCTTGTGGTGAACTACGGCAGCCAACTCCCGAATATATGAACCCGTGGACATCTGTGTGCGCGCATTCAATAATGCAAAGATCTGGTACAGAGTTCCATTGGGATATGGGCGTTCATTGGGTTTCGAGATAAGTCGCACCCTCGGCAGAAAGGATACGTCCGAGGTCGCGGCCCGTAGAAAAAGAGCTATCGCCTGCATCGGGCAGCTACGGCGTAACGTTTCGTAGTGCTTGAGACAGTATGCCGTTGCAAGAATTATGGGCCGAGGTGTCCCATCATCAGATGCGCCACACTGCTCGTTTCGCTCACGGGACCTGGATAACATTACATTGCAACCCCGAAGTTGACGAGTGGCCCGGGGGAGGGTAGCGTCAATTATTGGAGGCTATACGGTGCTGTATACTCTGTGAATGTCTCTAAATTTCTTCCAGAATACGAACCAGTGCTTAGACCTCGAGGCTTCTGCGTGGTTTCTGTTTGATAGACCACAACCAAAAAGATGCGATTGTCTCCACGACAAAACAACAGCCTTGCGTGACGTTTAATCGGAGAATGCGCGGCATAGCTTCAATTTACTTACCCCACGCTCCAACGTACCGAACTCTCCGTACTTTTGTCAACAACCCACTTCCGCCCTCGAAGGAGTTTTGCACTGCAGTCTTGGCTGGCGGGAATCACTGTGGAATGGATGCAAACTACAAATATTCTCTCATGAAAGTACGAGGCTCTGCATAGCTGATTATGCTGCGGAGAAGGAGGAGCAGAGAGAGAGAGGGGAGATGCGATGTGTTGTGGTGCGCAAACATTGGGATCCGGTGAGCCCCAGTGCGGCGCAAGTGTCATTTGGGAACAGATTGTATTAAAATAAAAATGATATCCTCTTCCAGAAAATACTGGCGTCAATATTTTCTGTAGAGAAACATTATATCCTCCCGATCTCTTCGTTCTGAGCCTTCTTACCTTGAAGAAATTGAAATTAAGTGCAGTCTCGTCCGCATGTGCGCCACACTTTGGGGACCCAGCGCTAAACGCCGGCTGTGATTGCCACCGGGGGATTACATCATTCGTATCCCACATCTCGAATCTTCAACGTTGCCATGAGGCGAGCACAAACGGAAGGTCAACGCGCGGCACCAGAGTTGGCAAGTCCCAGCAAAATGGGAAGTCGTTTCTCTCTCTGCTAATTGCGGAAGCAGAGATCTATCGGCCAAATTCAGGAACTCATTCCCTGGGTCATTGACATGTGGGCGTCTGTCCTACCCTTCCTCCACAGCTTAACGCGCACAGGTTCTCTCTTCCTTTTTCCAAGCAGCAACGCGGCCAGGCGTGTGTATATATATCGATGTATCCAGAAGGACTACCTCCACCAACACAAACCCCCCGCCTTCACTTACACCCTCCACTCGCTCCTTCCACTGCTCCCTCGCTCCCCCATTCCCTTCATTCTCAATGGGTAGAAACCACACCTCCAACGTCGAGCGTGCACATCCCAGCCGATCGCGCTCACAACCCTCCGTGTCCCAGGAGCCGAAGCGGAAGAAGAAGAGACAGAACAACGAAGAGATCACTGGCAGGAAGCCACCGAAGAGCATGCCCACTGCTCAGGCTAAGAGAGTACGTGGATTTTTCGCTGCATAGGAATCTGCTCAAGGATATCTAACTTGGCTTGCTTCTGTAGATCCTAGCGAAGAAGGATTTATGGGGCTATCGTATGTTCCGCAACGGCTTTGATCCTGAAAAGACTGCAGGGGCCCCTCCTGCGGCGTCTGTGATAGACTTCAACTCCGGGGGCCAATCATACGCCATGTCGATGGACCTTGCTATCTGTGGCAAGTCATCAGGGCTAGAAGACCTCGTCGAAAAGGAGAAGCCCAAGTACATATCGCAGGCTGGGGCCCGTATGAGACCGCCCATCCCCCCCCAAGCGAACCCGGGGGGCCATCACATGTACCTAAATCCTCCCCCTCCATCCAACCTACCACCGAATCCCCCAGCCCCGACTTTCGAATTCGAGCAATTGCTCTGGCCAGGAACGCCGTTCGCGCATATCCGCCACTCTCCTCAGCCCTCCGAGTATTCGGAATTTGGGTCTGAGTCGACCGATTCCTTCTACGCAGGCAGCGGAACTGGCAGTCCCGCCGACTTTGGGGCTCCTGCGTCGTATTTCGATATGGTGCAAATCCCTATGGAGCAATTGTCGTTATCTCAGATGGGCCTCGCTGGGCCGTCTACGCTCAACGTCCCGCGGTTCCAGGAGGACTGGACGGCTAATTACGACGTTACCACATCCTTCCAAAACTCCGGGTCTCAGGCTCCCGCCCCATTCCCGTTCGATCATTCGAACATGGCGAACACTGCCAATGTCCCACTGACCACCATGTTTGACTACCCCACGACTGGGGCTTATCCCGAGGGGCCTTATCCTGGGGCAAACGCGATGCCTTCCCAGAATTTCTAGATCTCCCTTTTGCCGCCTTCTATGGATAACGGTTCTGAATTATCATGCACACTCATTTGGATTTCGGCGTCACTTTTCTCTCTCACATTATGCAAAGTTTATTGCAATTTCTGTTTTTTGTAGCAATAGGGATCGAAATTATTTATGTCAACTATGTAGCGTTTACGGTAATACTTCACTAATCTAATTGATCTTAAACCTTGGAGTGTAGCAACCCAATCTCAGCCAATCTAGAGGGTTTGCCGTCAAAATGGGGCTAGTCAAAGGGGCCAGCCTTATTGGGGGCTGTGGGTCCCACATCAAAAACGTGACATTGGCCAAACAATGGCCAACAAGTCCGACCCGGTGCTCAACGTCCTGGTGCTCAACGTCTTCTTCCAAAACTTGCCAACTCGCTCTCGAAATGCCTGTTCCCTGGGAAGCCTTGATACCTTTTGGTTCGTGTTAGAATTGTCATACGCAACTCGGGCTCCTAATCTGTTTCCAAACAGGTTTGCTCACCGCAATGTTCGGGACGGCAGGCACATTGCTGAATGCCTCATCGCGTGCCCAAAACCAAGGCAAGGTCAGTGAATTGCAGTAAAAGACCTTGATTCAGGGCTAAGAAGCGTTATGGTCCGATTTACAGCCTCCGCGCTATAACTTGGATAAATGGGAAGAAGCCATGTTAGAAAGGGATCGCAGATTAACGGGCCACCAGCGCGGTCAGAGTGTTTGTGTCTTTTCCTCTTTTTGGCATCTGGGAACTTTGAAGAGGACTAACGGCGTGCTTCTTCTCTTTCCACACAGACAAACCCCGTTGCACCGCCAGAATTCTCAACAAACAGCGTCTGGACTGCGTATCGGGCGTAGAGAACGTCTATAGAATGTCATCGTCATCAGCCTAATTGCATTCCACACCGTTTTTCCATCTCGCAACTGCAAGTATTATTCGAAAAATGCAAGCGAACTGGGTCGAACTGGCCCGACGCAGGTATACTGTGGATATCCCTGCTCTTGTCGCCATCTTATCCGGTGACCCCATCGGAATGCACCGGGAACATCGACCTCGTTGTACAACCAACATCGATCTGTTATGCGAATTCACAATCCAGATTTGTTGCGTCCATTTGCAGGTAAAGCCACGGGGCAGGGCCCTTTCCTGTTACGCAACCTCACGAATGCGAGAGTATAACTGCAGCCCACCTCGAGGCCACAGCGCATGACTGTTTGTCCATTTAGCACTCGGCGAGGGTTCCGGATTGGAACCTTGCTGGAGCAATCCTTTCCAGGTCTCGGGCCCGGGCCAAACTCCCAGACCTAATGAGCTTTTCTTCTGATCTCCCTTGGATGAATACGGCTACCTGCGGGCGGACGAGACGGCTCTTGCTTTAATTTCCTCAATATTCAAGAGGAATGAAAAGGGAGGTATCCCCCAAACCCAACGGAGGTTCTCGTGTCTCTAAATGATCCCAGAACAGGTATACTTACTCATTATACTTACATGCTGTTGATAACGGCTTGCATCCAGATTCCGGCTGCGGTTATCTGATGATGTGGCAAGTCGTGACGGCTGTCATTATCAAAGCAGGCGGACAGCTGAGCGCTCATCTCTCATTCGCCATCCTAAGCTCCCTTGGGCGAGCTAGCTGGCTCATGTGGTACGATACGACTTGTTTGTGAAAACAATAGTCAAGCAAACTGAGACATTCTAAGATAACGGTGACAAATGCGTAAGGCCGGCTCCCCCTCAAGCCAGTTCAATATCCGTTCGTCCGTCCCGTGGAGTCAGATTAACTTCCAAGCCTAGTCTATAAGTATAGGGTAAATCAAGCGATCTCGGAAATCCACTTCTTCACATCTTGAGCGACAGCAGCGAGCTCCGGCGAATTATCCGCATCCTCGCCGATACCCCGTCGTTCAAGTTCAGGGTCCAACCGCAAAAATCCGTATCTCTGTCCGACGAGGGAGGAGGCCAAATCCGTGACATAGTCCGTAATCCCTCCGGACTCATCGAACGTCTCGGAAAGTTGGCTCGTACATTCAAGGATGATTCCATGTTTCGAACGTAAATCTAGCGTCTGTTTTATGATATCAGTATCAAGAAGAGAAGCAGATAATGATGAAGTGTCAAGAGATGATGCACAAGCTTGGCTGGCCTATTTTCAGCACGGCTTGCATCGGAAAAAAGGTATGAAGAAGCAAATGGTGTGATGGAAGGAGTAGTAACCCCAAAGAATCGCCGAATGAATGAACAAACGACCACGACTACGACAAATCAAATGGATAACGGGGAGGGGAGAGTGAAGGCGTGTACAAGTGGTGTATGATGGTGACGTACCAGCAGGCCCCAGGCAAATGCTTGATGTACTTGGTAGCTAAACTCGGGTGTTTGTCCGTAGGCCCATTGCCACGTCTTGTTATTTGATTTGGTTGCGAGGATGGGCGAACCGCCGAAGCCAAAAGAAGAGAGGATGGAAGATGAGATCAGCTAGTCAGTCACCTGGGCCGATACCCAATACGACAAGAACTCCCGAAGAAGGGGTGTACATGGCAATAAAGAGACAATGTAGCACATAGGGTTTAATCTATTAGACTCACCGGAAGTTCTAGCATCCCTTTCTGGATTTCGGGGTCATTTCTTATTCCTTGAGTGTTTGAAACGATAAACGGCTGGAAAAATCATGCAGAGTGATATCAGCACACAGGAGGGAAGCAAATCGAGAGGCAATTAATATTCCGTATGAAGCGGGACTCACTCCTTCGTCAACCCCGAAGTCCTGTTGAAACTGAGCGACAACGGCGTGTGTGAAAGCTTCATGTGATACGCGGGGATTGAACTGTTGCAGATTGCAAACCGGAGATCTCACAGAGGCGACCCCCTTCGTTACCATATTTTCCTAGGACAAAGAAAGCAAATTTCAGTATAGCCAAGATTACAAAACGTAAAAAGTCCGCAAACGGGAACATCGAGATTGGTATGTCGCACAAACAACACGTGCAGAGGGCAAGGTCAGGGATGCATGCATAGAAGAGGGTTTCAGAAAAGACAGAACAAAAGGAATGTGAAGAAGTGAAGAGAGGTAGGAGACCTCTAAAGGAGATTGCTGTTGGCTGCGCAGCGAAGAAAAAAGTCGGAAAACGTGTTCAATCATATAGGGCGAGAACACGTTCCAGTGAAACCAGTTTCTCGTGGCGTTCGTACTATCAGGTTCTCTGCATAGTGATATGAAAAGACGCTAGAAGTCGGTGAGGCTGATGCACTTTCTAGAGGTGCCACGAAATCCACCGGAGAGACGGGGAGTTCCGAGTGAACAGCCTTCCGTGAGCACAGGACCACTGGCCAGGCACGGGGCATGATGAAAGATATGGAGCGCTGACACGACTCCGATGAGCACTCCGCCATAGCCATACAAATCCTTCGGACCGCAAAACATGCGGAACAAAGCACCGCCCAACCTCGTTAGGTCAAGTCTCCACAGAACGAGGTCAAAACCGGCCGTTTGTCTAGGCGCCCGGCACCGTACGGTCGGGCCCGAGTGTACCACGACAGAAGGTGGGAGTTAGGGAGGAGAAAGAAAGATTTGATGGCCCTTTCAGGAAAACGAATCGCTCGGGGCGCTCGGCGCCTGAATCGGCGCTAACAATTGGCGCGCCGACGTTGCCGGAGAATCACCATCGCCGAAGAACAAATACATGGCAAAACAACACAATCACGAGGGCTCCAATGCCCCACGAGGGCAGGAAACTGCCGAAGAAGAGCAGAATTGCACGACAAAAGAGGAACGAACGCCTCATAGAGCTTACCTTGTCCTTCACCCGGAGGAGGTTTCCCAGTGTATTGAGTCGCGTCGAGATGAGCATCGTGCCATGATGGTAGGCACGATTGTTGACTATCTTGTATGCAGAACCTGAAACGTAGAGATAAATCAGCATCTGCGTGAAGTGAGGCAAAGAAAGGCCGAGAGTGGAGCGACGGCAGCATTTGCGAATTATAGATTGTCACTGGACTATCTGAGCGCCAGCCAGCGTCATGGTTAATCAAAGCGACAATTATGGGTGGAGCTCGGGAGGGCCTGGACAGGCGCCCGCTTGATCCTTCCAGGTCCCGATAACCGGACCGAATGAAATGGATTCAAATGCTTATGTTTCGATTCTATTCATTCATCCCCAAGAAAAGGGAGAACCAAAAGAGAGGTATTCTGGAAAATCAGCTTATCTTTTCCGGTCCGACACAGATATCGTTGCGATCGTTGACACGCGCATCAATCCCGAGGGAACGAACTGCGCGTAGAATGGTCTGCGCTGTAATGTGCCTATCGAAAGAGGCACGCGGCAAGTGGATGCTAAAGTTCGTGTTGCCCAAGTCCTAGAGGATATCACAATCAATGAATTGAAGACGTAAAAGTGAGATAAAACAATGAAATCGGGGTAGGGGAATTGAAGAATAAGGCAATGAACGCGACACACACATGGTATACAGTTCCACCACCGCTGCGCCTTCGAATGAAGGGAACGTCGAGGCGTTGGAGCTCTTTCAGATTCACCTCTTTCCAAGGGTTCTGGTTTCTCCCAATCACCACGCAAGGCTTATCGCGGTAAATTAACAGCAGAGGTTTTCGAGGGTCGTGTTTTCGGAATAACCTTGATTAAGTAAGACGGCGTAGCTTGCCTCGAGAAAAGAGGATACGAACATGTCCTCCAAAGATAAATTAAAGTATGGATCGTCCGAGGTCGAGACGAATATTGAGTGGTTTTCCCAGTCCGGTAAGGATGCCCCAGGCGACTCAGACAGATATCGGCGTGTTGGACAGTCGGCAGAGAAATTCAACCGCTTTATCTCCCCTCTTCGGTTGACTTTGGTAGCAATGGCGCTACCAAAAGTAAACAAGCGCCTCTGCGAATGCGGAAGCAACCCCTTGAGGATTCTCCTCAGGTGGTTAGACCCAGAAACACGTTGGTGATATGTGAGAAGAGGTTCCAACATTACGGAGAGTCAGCCAGAAGGTAAAGTAAAGAGAGGGACCAGGGGAAAGAAGTAAACCCGGGATCCAGATGGTGGTTCAGTCCAAAGCTGCGTCACACTGACCCCGCGTCACTGATGGGTTTACGTGTGATCGTGTCAAGTAACCCTTTGCGGTGCTCATCATTCGGTGGACTCAACGCTGTACTTCATTTCGTGGTCTTTTCAAGTTAGAAAAGTCACCCAACCTTGTTTCCCTTCATTTCAAGAAAATATACGAATAAACTAACACGCGAATTTCATACTTCTTTCCCGTGAAGGTTCTAGAATTCGCACTCTGAAAGACGGGTTTTGGAATCCGAAATATCTAATAGAAATTCCAACCTTGGAAGTGTTAACAAACCTGACGCCTAATGACGCATGGCAATATTCTGCCGTTCCTTTCGGTAGACAATCGCAGGTACAGCAGGACTCGTATGCGGGAATGGCGGCTGTTGGCTGACGCCGATTCAGACCCTGCTTGCCTGATCCCTGAACAGTTGGAATCTAGATATGTATTTGAGCATCCTCTGGTTTAGGATATCTAAGAACGGTACATTGACGAGCGTGCCGACGAGGAAGAGAAGTCGGAGTGTCACGGAGAGTAAATGAAGGGACGGGAACGACGGAACTAGTCCGAGCTGCCCACTCGCTACTTCTGCATGGCCTTGAAAATGGGGTTCGAAATTTCGTGCACTTGTTTGCCTTGTGGTCCACCTCCAGGAATAGTTTTTGTAAGACCCTTCATGAATCATGAATAAATTCAACGTGTCGATTCGTGTTGTGTCACAAGTGGAGAGCGAGGGAGGAGGTCCGGTGCGGTACCAATAGAAGCCAGGAAATAGTGTTCAAGATGCGCATGAGAATCCATTCTAAACACGTTAGATATGATCACAATAAACGCACCAGTTTCTCGAACATGCATGCGTTTAGTGTTCGTTCTGGTTTGCGGCACAAGTAATATTCCTTTCGTACGCATAGCCCAGCGCGAGGCCGAGAGAAGGTCACCAGATGAAGGGAGCAATAAGCGCAATGGATTTAGATAAGAAAAAGTTAGAATGTCAGTTCATCTCTTCGGAACAAGGAGGAGAATGTGGGTTGGGCTTGGACGCACCTGGTTGTTCTTCTCTAGGCAATTCCAATGTTGGTTGAATTGTTCAAGGCAGTTCTCCCGCATCTTTGTGATCCTGAATAAGTCCGAGGAATGAGCACTTCTCACTGAATAAGCCCAAACGCCCTCGGAACACGCACAGGTCTTGGGCACAGCGCGTCACTCTCCGGCCCTCCTTTAGGCAGTGGGCAGGGTCCCTGTTCTCGTTTTTGCAGAGCATGAAGTCCTCTGCATTTCCCGTCAGCAACGGAGAAGGTAGTCAATAGGAAGCACTACTCACCATTGTATTCCTTGCAATAAGCCCCAATGAAGAAGGCTGCTGACTTGAGCGGTGCGCTCGTCGTACCCAATTCATCCACCTTTGGGAGGTCCGTAGGCAACGGGGTCGGGTCAACCAGTGCCTCCTTCCGCGTAGTTCCTTCCTGGTAGACGCTCATCGCTGTTGACGTTGGTGTTGACGATGATGATGACGACGACGACGACCTCGAGTATAACGTTGGCTGAATCCGTCCACGAATAATTGGCGGTTTCCGGTTCGACAGGCGGAGAATGAATTTCCCCCGGTCACCTGACTTTGAATTCCCATCTCCGCGTGCTCATCGATTGACGCGTCTGACCGTGTCGAGCTCATTAACGACCATAACCATGGTACGTCTTGCGCGTCCAGCCCCGGAATTTCATACTAACATTACACAAAAGCCTCCTAGACCTCAACCAAAAGTCCACCAAATCCTCATAAAGACACATAAACTGACCATTGCACTGTCAGGCGTGTCGCCCAATACCACCATCTCCCAGCTGAGAAAGGAGGCGTTGGAGGCACTGAAAGCAGACGTCTCTGAGGACCTCTTGCTCTCAATATCCCCATCACCCTCTAATATCCTGACTTTGGAAAGCCATAATGACCTGGAGCTATGCCGGCAGGATAAAGAGCGGGGCAAGCCAACCGGGACGTACACTGTTCTCGATCCTGGTCGCCAGATTAGGGAACACGGTCTAGCAGCTTGGGAAACCCTTTTCATTCAATTTAGGAACCCAGAAACCCGTGAGTTCATTTTCGATAATATTTTGTGGGGCTATGAATGAATATCTGACATGACCGCGGACGTTGATGCTGCAGGTGCACTCCTTCCTGTGACGGTGACTCTGCCAGCTATCGATGACGACGAGGAAGATGAAGGAGAAGTAGCACCTCTACCCCAGGTAGACAACGGAAAAGGAAAGGGGAAACGGAAGGCCGACTTCAGCGATGATGAGCCGTGAAGAACAATTGAATTTGATCACTTTTGGATCCGCCAATTCTCCTATCCACCTTCACTCCTACCCCACGATAAGAACGAGGAACCATTTCTGTCTGCCAAGACCAATTAGGTGTCGACAACAGGCTGCATGCGAAGACGGGTCAAGTTAGAAGATTCCGAACTGGAAGGCTATGCCGTTCTCGCTCATATCTATGTATTTGGGCGGGAGACGGTCCTCCCGTTAGATATCCCCGGTCTAAGAGGCAAGAATCTTCGCACTTCTACGTGACCGTTGTCCTAGCGGTCAGACATTCCTTCCCCTTTGAGCTTGAAGAGTGTAAAGAGGAGAGTGTTGTCGTCGTATTATATCTATACGTAGTGATGATGTACCATACAGCGAATGTCTACCTTTAATTAACAACTACAAACGCATGATTTTCTTTTGACAAGCTTCAGCCACGTTCCAGAGCCCAACTGTCCCTCGCCATGCGCCCGAACGACAGCTTCTTGAGATCCTATAGCAATTGACGTCTGACCCGCCGGCAAGTTTCCGACGAGGCGACAATCAAGATCGACGCCCCCACTGCGCCCGCCGGGATCGCCACACACACGCAGCGCACTCGCTTGAACACGCTGCTCCAACGAGCGCCTCATCGAGTAGATCGGCGAGAGAGCGAAACTCAGCACAATTTGAATTACTGCGCTGGCGTTTGCGGTGACTGCGAGGACCACGCTTTTGAAGATAGCGGTAGCAAGGCAGCGGCGACACGCCTGCCCTCCTCTGCTAGAAGGTTGTACGTCGAGCAGGCGTTCCTCTGGATATAAGGTAGGGAATGCATTGAATGTTAATTCCAATAATATAAAAAGAAGGGTCTCGGACGCACAGTATCAAGGGTATCCAGCTGGATCCCGCGCTGGTTCAGGTACTTCCTGACGAAGGGTGGAGGCTGCAATATCCGTTTGCCAGTCCCAAGTAGCAGAATCTCTACAGCGTTCATAATAACATGGTATCAGCAACCTTGAAATGACAAAAGGACATGGGTATAGCGCACCAGGTGTCGGAATAACTGTATCGAACAGTTCCAAATGCTCTTCCGTCCACCCTTTCCACGCATCCTTACCCGGCCCACTCACTTCAGGCACATTCCACAAGAAGACTTTGCCTTCAAGGAACACACAGGGCCCAGGAATCTTCAGTCCGTCGACGAGGTGAATCCCGTCCTCCGACACAGATGACACCTGGACAGGTGGAGGCGTTTCGTCTGCGAGTAAATTCGTAAATGAACGGTCTAGTCGTCGGTGGCTTGAATGGAAGGTTCGTTTAAACGCTGAGGGGGTCGCATAGAGTGCTTTTGGTGTAGCCTGCCGTGAGCAGCGAAGGAGGACCGGAGAGAACATGGTTCTGGTGACAACACAGGGACCCACTCATCACCAATCCTCGATGGCCGGGATTATGTAATGGCCCCTAAAGTTATCTCCCGTGTACCTCGAATTGCCCTTGAACACCAAGGGGACGGTCAATACGAGACTAAACCTTCAAGAAAGGGGGCGGGGACATNAAAAAAAGCGCAGGGAAGCAAAGATGTGCAGCATTGGTTTTGTTATGCAGGTACATTTTTGTGATCAAGGATACAGAACAGCTACATACAGTCAAGTACTAGAGAAAGAGTCAGTATCGCGAGAACACACGAAAAGGGGGGGAAAAAAACGAAAAGATCAGACAAAAAATAATGATTCCGGATAGACTTTCATCCTCAAAGACGTGTGGTCTCGGTTGAGGGAGTCTGTTTTGTCATCTCAGAAAAGTCAAAAAATGAGAGCTCACCTTAGCGGTTCTTGAAGTAGTCCAAGAGGACATTGAGACCCTCGCTCTCAATACCATACTCCTTAACAACGACGCAAGTGCAGCCAACGACCTTTCGGGGGTTGCCCTCACGGTCGAGCTTGCAGAGGCCAGCCCATGTACCGAGGACCTTGGCATCTCCGACCTTGATCAAGTTGATTTTGTGCTCAGCGCAGAGAGCCTCGATAAGCTTAAGGTATTCGGCCTCAGTGCAGGTCTCCACGAGAACGCAAAGATGGGCCTGGCGCTTGTCGAGGGCCTTGGCGCATTCGCGGAGGCCACGAGCAAGACCGTCGTGAACGAGAGCGTTCTTCAAAACTTGCTGATAACACAGTATGTGTTCAAATCGCTAGATTCTCCCGGAATTGACCAGGAAACTCACCTGAAGAGCGTCCTCAACGGACATCTTGCCCTTGGGGGCCTCAGAGGTCACCTCAACGGGTGCGTTTTCGACTTGAATGTCATCTCCAGCGTCAGACATCCTGCTCTCAATCAATACCGGGTTTCTTTGACACCGATAATCCACTCACTTGAATGATTTGAATCTACAGAATTATCTGGATGTCTTCGTCCGCTATCGTTGATGCTAAAGAAAAATAAGGTTTGAGTGGTTGGCAGTATAAGTCAGAGTTCAGCCTCCGATCGGCAACTCCCGATCGCCATGCGTCAGTCACGAGCTCATCGTTGCGCGCGTCGAGGACGCGTCATCTGAAAGCTCGTGGACATCGCCGACGATGGTGAGGGCGCATTCGGTACTCGATATTCGCAAACGCTAATAGCCAATAAAACAGAGTTTAGCCTTTCTACATGCTCATGATTGCTCAGAACGTATAGCTATCATTGTTGCCCGACGAGAACCAAGGCTCATGCTCCTTGTCTAGCTCATTCGGAGGCCATCTGGGGCGTCAACTGGACGGTCGAGGACACCACGCTCTCCGTGTCAGCAGATGGCTCTCTCAAGCAATGGCTATCGATCTCAGGCCAACCTCATCCCCCGAACGTAGACGCGCCTCCCCCTCATACACTCGCATTAGTTTCCTTGTCCGTGTCGCCTGATGGCAAGAAAGCGCTGTACAACAGCATTGAAGGTCTAACAAGCCTATTGGAGCTCGAAACCGGGAAGACTGTCTCCAAGTTTGAGAGCTACAATCGCACTAGCGAAGCCTCCGAACCTTGTGAGTCGGCCAGGACATTCATACTGTTCTTACTGAGGCGAAACCATTTTTTGTTAAGCATGGTCTGTCTCTCTCAACTCTAGAGGAGAGACGTACGCTTCGACGGGCGGATCTGGAAATGTGACGATCCACTCAGCTCAAGCTGAGAACTTCGGCGAACGTCTCTCAGTAATTCCTTCTGGAAGAAACAAATTTGGCATGTCCTGTGCTCATGTGAGTGTCAAAAACCTGGCTATCACAACGTCTATTCTCATGATAATAAACACTTTATCATTTCTCGTTATGCCTTACACAGAGCCCAGATGGTCGCCGGCTCGCGATGTCCTCGGAGACGGGCCAGATCTTTATCTTTGACCTCGAGACCAACTCGCTCTCTGCGGCGTTCACGTCACACGCAATGTCTGTGCGATCCGTAGCCTGGTCGCCTGACTCAAGTGTTCGTAATTTTTTCGCTTGGCTAACCGATATTCGCATTTTCTGAGCCTGTATTTCCAGTTACTGCTTAGCGCTTCGGAAGATAAGCGCCTCGTTCTGCATGACGTTCGATCCGCCCCTGGTGGGACTGTAGCCTCGTTTGCCGGACACAGCTCATGGGTCCTAAGCGCAGACATTTCCCAAGACGGACGCTTAGGTCTCTCAGGGTGAGTCTATCCGTGCCTTTTTTCCTCTCGCAGCATGGACCAATTGTTCGTTTTGTTTCATTTCGTCAGCTCCGCAGACAAATCTATCAAGGTATGGGACATTGGTGCCAGAGCAGCGGTCTCTACCATTCAAGACACAGGCGAGGTGTGGAGCGTGTCGTGGAGGCCGAAACCGCCCGCATTAGGTACCGCAGGAGCCTTCGTCAGCGGTGGAGAAGATGGGGTGGTTAGGTGGTGGCGAGGAGCGGGGGGTGCTTCTTCATGACCTTCTTGGCATTCCCCTCTTTCAGCGGCATAGGCCGTTGATCGTCGCACCATCTGGTCCTCTTTTCTTTCATGCTCATTGTATCGTCCTACTACGACCCTTTCCAACAACGCCTCAATTTCCGTGCAGCACCCTCACGTCATGACTGCCGTCATAGAATTTAAACGGGTGTTTTCTGTGCTCGACAGCCAGCATCCAGGGAATCGCCTTTCCAATGCGCTTGACCTATTCTGTGAGATGGGTGAGGTGACGGCGAACTGTCCTGAGATGCTGGCTGACTTTGATACATCGATTGAACCAATCACGGCCATCTCTTCCACCTTCTCTCTTCGAAGTATTAGGCAGTCTGAAAGAAGCCGGGGCGTATAGAGACGTCGGCGGAAAACTTATCATGGAGAGAGCGTTTCTGGTTGTGGTATAATGAATTTCGTTACGCCTGCCTTCTTGCCAACCATTCGTTCATGCCATGACGTTCTGATAGTACCGATTCGTCTGCAACAGTAGCCCATCATGCTTCTTTGTCATTTCCTGCTCGTAGTCTTTTAATTACTGGATGTCGATGCATGGGTTCGAGACACTCTCCGCCATGTGCCTGTGGTTCCTGACGTAGTCTTGGGTGGGTCTTTCCATTTTATCGTGTACATGCATGTCTCTGAGAGCATCGTTCTCCTTCGTCACATTGGCGGATTACGTACCAGATGATACATAGTAGAGCTGTAAAAAGCACCGTCAATCCTTACGGCTTGGTTGTACGTATATTGTGGCAAATACGGCTCAGCCTTATGTACAGAGATGTCCTATGAGATGAAAGTAACTAGACAGGCGGCATACAAATAAATACTTTTTTGAAGGTACTATAGAATCCATAGCCATCAATAGCCAATGGTCCCCGTTGAAACAAACATAACCACCCTCTTCAATCCGTCACACCTACCAACCCCTTCCGAACCTCGTGATACCAGCCACGACTTAATCTCCCCCACGATGGCACGCTATAGGCACACACCACGGATGGAACACATAGTATATTCCGCCGTCCCCTCCGAAGGCACGAAAGAAACGAACGAACGTCATTTTCCTTGATATCCCCCAACGTTCTATTTACTTCCGTTCCCATTTTGGACGGCCCTGCATCCCATTGAGGCCAACGGGGACAGACCAGCTAATCCCTTCTCCCCGCTTCAGAAAATACGGACATGTTCACAATCGATTCCGGCGCAGTATAACCACAATTGGTTTAGCGTAGTAGTCAATCGATAGTGACGAAGTTGTTGGCCGACCATGCCTCCCCTTCCAAAAAAACTCCCCTTCCAAAAAAACGCCGCCGCTGTTCGCTGCTTCTGCAAAAACCATTCGTCCGACAGTCCGTGTCTTTCGTGGAAGGAAGCCATTGTTAAGCTTTGATTTCATTTTAAGCATAGAGTTTGTTACGCGGAATGTTCTTGGGGTTGTGTTGTAATAGAATTGATCCATAATCCAGACACACACACGCACGCGGGGCCGCAGTTTGGAAATGAATTGAGGGAGGAACGGAGAATTTGATTCACGGAATGAATGGAGGAAGGAGCTTTAAACTGATATGAATGAAGCCGTATCATCGCAATAAAGCACAGGAGAGCCATAACCTGTCGGCGCCTGTTCTGTGACAAGTCATAATTTAGTGTTTCCCGAAACGGGCGAGGCTTGGAGGGCCGGCGGAGGGGCGAGACTGATCGAGACGAGAGTGACGAAGGAATGGAGGTCCGTGGTGACGAGAAAGAAGGAGGGATGAAGAGGGAAGGGGAGGATGACGATAACTGACAGGGGGTTTAGAGGGATCATATCTGCAAGTCTTCCATGAGAGCTTCAAGGCTCCCGTTCATCCTAGATCCTATCGACTCGAGGGGCATGACAACTCCGAGAAGCCAGCCTAGTGCTGGGATATTGCTGGTACCTGTTTCAAGCATTCGTTAGTAAAACTGAAGGCAAAGGTGTGGAGGAGGAACAGTAAACGGACTTTTTAACCTATTATACAACGCGATGATCTGGTCAATTTGCTGTTCGGTGAAAGGAAATATTTCTCCGTTGCGTAGTCGGGTCTTTGCTATAACGGAAGGGCACGGATGATGAGCCTTGCAGCGTGTTTTAACCATGTGAGAGGGACCACTTACCCTGCGTGACGGCAGCTACAAATTCTTCCTCCGTGTTCGGAGGAAGCGTGGGGGTATGTGAAGGATACTCTGCTACGAAAGACCAGAAGTGTTGTCTTGCTTTGGTCCCTAAGCGTCCTAGATGTCACACTCGAGAGTCAGTATCCGGAAGACATATGATGGATGTGAAGGGTCACCTTCGCGCTCCCTCCACTCGTACGCCTGACCGGCATGCCGGGAGTACATGCCAATGACTGCTGTCGACTCGCTCACGTCCGATATAACGATCTCCCAGTCTGGCGGAAGACGAGTGTGGTTTGGGTCATCCGAGATCGTCTCGAGATGATCTTGGCGAGCTTCAAGAACATATTGCAAAGTCAGTGGTCGACGGATGTCGTCGGAGGTCGTTAGCCGTAGCTGGTGGTTACGATAGTACACATCCCCGTTGGGGTGAAAGTAGCGATTCCAGTTTGCAGGGATCGGTAGCCTATCCGAAATTCTCGTATGAGTGAACGAACAAATACGAGGGGAAGAAAAAATAACCTGGCGAGGTCTGCTGGATCTGGACGTCGTGTATACTGGACTGTTTCGATGAAGTTAAGCGTATTGCCTGAAAGGCCATCATTCCTTGAGAAAGACATGCTTGGATGAGAACAAAGGAGGGGAACTGCGGTCGAGGATGAGAGGGGAGAAGGGAGGCATGCTTTTAATATAATGCAAGAGGTGACGATATTCGTAGACGGCAGACAACAGGGCGGAAAATATCATGAGAAACTTATCCGAGATAGCATATTAAACGTGGCGAGAACCATAGGATGTGGGGGGCGGAGGAGAAGCACGGCATGGCTAAAAACGTCACAAATCTCGACGCGGTCAGAGAGGTCTGCCAAGATTTAAGTTTAATGCAGGTCAGTGACAAGGTTTTCTGCTGTTAAAATAGGAAACGTAAGTAATTGTTGAGAGAAAGTGTTTCAAACGCGGCAGTTAGCGAACAAAATAACGGCAGCATCCGCGATCCAAAGCCCAGGGCTCGACTTACCAGATATGCGCAAAGTGCTCGGCCGCGGTCCTGTTTCAGCGTTATTTCCCGGGAGACGGAGACAGTCGACTTGTTGGTGGTCTACGGAGCTGGTCATGAGATAATCTTTACGTTCCTCAATATGACGAGAACATCAAGGTGGAATCTGAACTGAGGCTGGCCAGCCAGGGGACGGGTCTTCAGGCCTCAGGCTGGTGTCATCACGGTCGTTCTAGGTAGGGCTTGTCAGACCGCTGGTCTATCCGAAATTAGATACCTGCGGAAATCCTACGATAGAGTTGAAATTTAAGTTGTCTGTCTTAATAATGAGGTGGGGGTGGGGTACTATGTAGCGTGCCTGTCGACGCTTTGAGGAGTCCAACGTGAAAGAACACATGCCTGGCGGTCCGAGTCCCGCTGATTGACAAATGGCATGAGCCTCCACGCCTTGACAATATGTGAGTATTTCATCCGAGGGCCAGAGCTCGTGTTGTCGATGGCTGTAGACAATCAAGCGTGTCGGGTAAGTGATCAGTTTTCGGAGTGCAAATCATCGTGAGGATGGAGGAGAGCACCACGCACAACCCCGTTGCCTTCTCCCAGGGGCATTTCCACCGGATTGCGTTTTGAATACACTTGCTGAGAATACAGGAAAGTTTTGGCTTTTAAGGCCAATCTCGGAGAAGCCTTGGGGATCTAAGGTTCATGCCTTCCTACTGTCTGCCTTTGCCTTGGCCCATGGCGCCCTATCGCGGCCTAGCGTGCCCTAAAAGTCTTTCCTCAAGAGTCAATCATTCAAGTTTCCAGGATCCGACAAGCTCCAACGCAATTAGAAGCTTTTCAACCACGTGAGTTTCGTCCGCTCAATGCCGAATGAGAACAGGGCGGATATCCCCTGAAGGGAATGAGAGTAGCCAAATTGGAAGATCGATTCAAGAAAAAAAAACCTGTTGATGGATGACGACGATAGGACTACGCCAAGAGGGACATAAAAGCACACAAGATACTACGATATAATTAGACCAAAAAGATGATGCAAAAATGATAATATCGAACATACACACAATTAATCTTGCCTTTCCTTCCTTCAATCGAGCTGCAACGGATAGAAGACTGTCGACGACGAAGGCTCGTCCAGCTCATCCTCAATCTCACCCTCGGCATCGGCATCTTCCCCCTCCTCATCGGCGTCCTGAAGCAGTTTCGAAATATCAGAAGACGAAAACGCGACGTGCGACCATGCGGATTGTGCACCATCCCCTTCCCGTTCATCCTCATATTCCCCCTCAGCATCGAGATCTTCGTCTGCTTCAGCATCCATGTCAGCGTCATGTTCTGCATCAATGTCAGAATCGTGGTCGGCAGTTTCCTTGTTGAACATTCCATTAGAATTGGAATTTCTCTCCCCGCTGATAGACGCATTCAGTGCGAAATGACCCCGCCCTTCAGACGTCGCTGGAGCGGCCGCAATCTCCGCTGTGGTGTTAATTGTCCCTTCAGCATTGTCAGGAGGTGCGCCACAGGAAGAATCCAGGGTCGGTATCTCTTCAGATATCTTGATAGCGTCAGTCATCGCGGATGCGCTAGGGACCGTTGCGGAGGGAGTAGGCTCTCTCGGAGACGCTTGCTCCGGTCCTTCGGGTGATACCGAGCCATGTTCCTGGTGCAGGCTGCTAAGGAGAGTTGAGATGGGAGAAGGTTGATCCTGGAGAGGTGGTGTGGCCAGTGGTTGGTCAAGAGATCGAGATAACGCAGGATGTTCAACTGAGGTTGAAGAAGCAGTTGGCTGGGAAGCAGCCTCCCCCATTTCGACATCGACATCGAGCTCCGACTTCGTCGATGTTGGTGGAGATCCCTTCGAGGGTTCAACCTCCTCGCTCTCAACCTCGACTTCCATTGTCACATCCTCGGCGCCAACCAGAGGACCAACAACGGGCGCCAAATCCCCTCCTTCAGCAGCCACATCCGCAGCGCCACCGACACCAGCAGCTGGGCTCCCACCTGGATCCACAACCCGGCTGGCACCACGTTCTTGTGTCCCATCAACAGATTGAGATTCACTTGGATCTCGAGACCCTGCAATATCTCCATCCTCCTGTCCACGTCGATCCTCTTCTTCGGCGTCGGCATCTTTCTCTTCACCAGCCACCGGCAATGATCCTCGAGGCTGAGGCTGAGCGGGCTGCTCTGGGCTGCCACCTTCCTTTGTCGACCCTTCATCGACCAAGACCTTCTCGTCTTCTTCCAAAGGTAAAGGTGAGGGACTGGGCATCCTCTGCTGAGGGGAGTCGTCAAGATCTGCCGCAGGTTCTGGTGGCGGCGCAATAATCCTCGGTGCAGAGGGCGATACTGAAGGTACCGGTGTCGTTGTTGTCCTGGCAGGCTGAGCATTCCTCGCCTTACCACCCCTTCCCCTCTTCCCAGCACTCGTCGACGCTGGGATCTCCCTGCTGGACTCCGCCTGCGTAGACTCCTTCATACCACGAGTCCTGATAATCGATGCAGATACCGACGCCGAGCTCGAAGTATTCGCCAAAGGCGCGGCCGCCGAGGACGACGCTGCAGTCCTCCCTCGTCCCGCTCCCCTCCTTCTCCCACTCCCGCTCTCCTCTTTGACCGGATCACTCGCGTCGGTAGGTTTAGGCGCCTGTGACCCTGCAGCTGCGGATTTGTCTTTCCTCGGTCTCCCTCGTTTGCGAGGAGGAGGGGGTGCAGGTGGAGGCGTGGGCAAGGCCGTCCCCTCATTAGCATCGCCATCGACAGGCTCAACCTCCGACTCCCCGTCACTCCCTGGTCCACCCCCTCTCGACTTCACCTCATCCACCTCACCCACACTCTCCTTCGCCTTCCCTTTCCCTTTTCGCCTCGCACTGACCCTCCTCCTCGAGGGAACCGCCTCTCCAGTGTCGTCCTCATTTTGTACAGAGGGTAAGGAAGGGGTGGTCATCGTCTCTGCACGGGCATTCGACGTATTGTGCTGCGAATGCTGGGACGACTGTGAAGACAACGCAGCAGCAACCTGCGCCTGGTCCGCTAGAACATCCAATGCACTGGGCACTCGAGCCTGCCTCGCCGTCGCCGTTGTCGCCGTAGAAGAAGACCTCCTCGTGGACGTTGCAGTGGGCACACTTGCCCCGCTAGCATTGGTCCGCCTCCTCTTGGGTAGAGGACTCTCGGGTTCCTCGAGCGCGGCAGCACCTCTCCTCCTCCCGGTTCCGACACCTGCGCCTGGTGCGCTCCCGTTCCCGGTTGCACCAGTAGCACGTCCTTTGCCTTTGGCACCAACACCAACAACAGGCAGATGGTCCCCGCCTTCCCCTCCTTGCCTCCCACCACTCTGACCGTTATCGTTCTCCTCATCATCCGACATCAAGCTCCTGGCTGCACTAAGCAACGAATCCAAAGGCGTCTGCATTACGCCCTGCTGAGCAGGCTGCGAAGGAGTTTGCGGAAGCGCCGGGGTGACGGCAGTGGCGGTGCCAGCATGGTTATTGGAATTATTCGGTGGTAGAGTCGCATGTTGCTGGCGTGGCGTACGCTGAAGGGGGGTCGTTGAACTGGCTATCTGGTCCCCGGTGGTCCCTGGGGGCAGCAACGACGAAGACGACGACTGAGCAGGTTGGACCTGAGCAGGCGGCTGCGGCTGCGTCGAGACTTGGGCACCAGCAGCGGAGGCAGCAGCAGAGTTCGAATGCCCAGGCGTTGTGACATACACAAACGTAGGCGTACGCGGTTGTTTATGATACTGCGTGTGATGTCCTTGCTGCTGCTGCTGCTGTTGCGAGGTGACACTTCCCCCACCCCCTCCACTTGCACCTCCGCGCTTGGGTGTACTCGGCTCCCCGGGCACGTTGCTATTATTCCGATAATACATCCCACCCCCAATCTTCAACCTCTCCATCCTCTCTCGATCAAGTCTCTCGGACTCTTTAACTGCTCGACCAGCTTCTTGGTCTTTCGCGTATTTGAGCTTCTCTTTCTCCGCTTGCTGCATTAGCCCCGCGAGCAAGGCGGCGCGTTCCCGCCCAACCTTCCGAGATGCCAATAGAATATGCTCGGTCCGAGCATCGGAGGTTAATGATTGGAGGATAGACGTAGAGCTCCGCCGTTTCGACTTGCTTGCTGCAGCGTTTGGTTTGGTTGATTTGGAAGAGGACGAGCCATGAGGTGCTGCGGAAGAGGAAGAGGTGCCGGGCGAGGAAGCGGCAGGTCCGGTTGAAGAAGGGTGTCCATTAATGCGAGTAGAAAGGGCATAGGATAAATATGGGTTGACATTCTTCGTGCCTTGGGGTGTCGACGACTGGGGTTGGTTGGCGGGGGATGGCATTAATGAATAAGGATATGGGTAAGAATATGGAAAACGATATAGATCAGAGCGATTAGAGGGCGTTGTAGAAGTAGACGCGACCATGGCGGATGCGACTGCATTAGATGATGAATTAGTGGCTGAATTATGGGAGGTGGTTGACGTCGAAGCGATGGATGAAAATGACAAGTCGGTAGGTATAATTCTTGCCCCTACAGAAAGCCGCTTCGATAAATCAGGTGTCTGTTCTCCGTCTTGGTAGTCTTCGTTGGGAGGCGTTTGCTGCTTTCTTTTCTTCCCTTTGCCTAGAATTTGGCGTGGTTAGTCAAACATCCAAGCAAGTAAAAATGTTTATATTCACCCTTCGCACCGGAAAGGCCGTTGCCCGCACCCGCTGAATGCGACGAAGGTAGCATAAGAAGCATTGGCTTCAGTTTGATGATCTCAGCTTCGAGAGCGTTGGCCCGATTGTGCGCGTCTTGCAGCTAATGGGAGTTCAAATATAGCTCATAGGTGACAGCCTTTACGACTACTCACGCGATCCTTTAGAATTCGGTTGTCAGATTCCAATGTTGAACATTTCCGTTCTAGTTCCTAAAAAAGTAGATGATATATTTCGTTGAGCACAAATTGAGAACAGGGAGGCTCTCACCTCGGAGGGTGTTGCTCCAGACCCCGGCTTGTTCCTTTGTGCTATCAAAGCTTCAGCCGACCTCCCCCAGCCATCTCTCTCAACTTCCATCCTACTGCGCTCCTCTCGTATTTCGGTTAACAAATGGTCTCGCTGTGTCTGAAGGGCCGAAATCATGTTGGCTTGGGTAACAAGTTGCTCCGAAGAGATAAACGGTGACCGAGTCAGGGCAAGAACCTAATGAAGAACGGATGAGGCACTTGATGAAGCTGGTAGACAATTCACTAACCATATCGAGCAATTCTTCCTCTCGAGAACTGATATTAAGACCCTCGCTCTTCTTATTCATTCCGTCAGCCGATAGCCCCATCTCTACGAGCCGGCTCCGAAATTTAGAAGTTTCTTCTGTCGTCAAAGGTTCTGGAGATTGTGCTCTTGTTATGTCCTGCGGTGGTGTTGGAATAGCGCCGTTGCTCTGGTCTTGAGGTACGTCGTGTATCAAACTTTGACTGTCAAATCGGGGCAGAACTGATGCATCTGCAAACCGTCAGCACTTATCAAACGTGGCTCCAACGCTGCAACTGACCTTGCGGTCGGACATCAGGGGGTGCCTGGGGTGCAGGCGAGGGCGAAAGGGTGTGGATAATGTCCGAAAGAGCCAATGTCGTCACCAGACTGCCATTGTCGCTGGCCATGGGCTGCACGAGAAGATCGGCTTGAGGTAGATGCACCCCCACGATAGTATTTGCAATATTGGTGTCTCCGGGGTCGTTGTTTCGCAGGGAATTTGGATCAAACGGTTTGCATTAGATTGTGGCCAGCCTTTGCGATAGATCCAGCTATGAGTCCGAGATAGTTGAGAAAAAAGCAGAGAGCTGGTGCTGGGACGAAGCAAACGCGCGATGCAGCGGCGACCAGCCCGCCCTGGTTGGCAAATCGTGTTTTGCCCAAGCACAACCAAACAGAATGCCGCGAACGGTTCACGTGCCTGTGTCTGCCTCCATTAAGGGGCTGTCCTTCCTTTCTCGGTGCGGGGTAGCAGACCTTGGACCTTTCTACGTTCTGCCAGGACTGCAAGAGTTGCCAGACACCCTCACAATACCTCGAGATAAATTCTGGCCCGAGTGCCTGATTCGTTCTTAGCTCTACAGCATAAAATTCTCAGCGTCATCTGCTGTGGACCTGAAGCGCTAAAGACTCACTTCCACTGCATGCTAGTGCTGTACTCAGAGTACCCTGATCAGCACTGGCTTTGCCCTTTTAGGCTCTTGTATGAGCTGCGCTCCTGACTGAGCCTGAGGGTCTAAATCCCAGCCACCGGGTATTCTGCTTCCGGCTCTCACTTTCCGCTTCCCACCCAACCGACAGATGTCAACCACCTCTACACATCACCCTTCTGTTAGTCGCATCCTGGGACCTGCCTGTATTACGCGTCACAGACGGCATTGACGCTCTGCATCAATGCCATCAGCCTTGCAAAGGTTACGGCAACTTGAGGTAGAGAGCGGACGCAATATCGACCTTGAATCTGGCAATGCTTCTCCGTTACACCACCTTCTGGCACTCAGCCTCACTCTACATGGTTGGGTATAAAAGCCCATGTCTCGTTCGACTTCTAACCACCAATCCCCCCTCTTGCTCACACCCGCTATAGCATTCTCACCATGAAGAAATCCATGCTTTCTTTCTTCCGTGATCAATTATTCGACAAGGTCCCGCCAGTCGCGACAGCCGACCTTTCAGGCCAGACGGTCGTCGTAATCGGTGCCAACACCGGACTAGGCTTCGAGGCAGCCAAGCATTTTGCTCGAATGAACCCAGCGAAGCTCGTCCTTGCGTGCCGTAACGAGGAAAAGGGAAACGCGGCTGTCTCCAGTGCGTGGAACACTTCATTTGTCTCTAACCCCGCACTGCTCACCACTATGTTCCTGTAGAAATCCAACAAGATACGGGCTTCAAATCCGTAGAACTCCAGCTCCTTGACCTCGCCAAATTCTCCTCTGTGACCCAGTTCGTCGACAACTTCCTCAGGACCTCCGAGAGGCTCGATATCCTCGTCGCAAACGCGGCCGTCGCTCCAGGTGCATACAAGGCTACTGCCGATGGATGGGAAGAAGGGTCAGTTCTTTATCTCTTCAATAAACACGTCCCTGACATCTTGGCTTAGAGTGCAAGTCAACAACCTCTCGACATCCCTCCTCTGTCTGCTTCTGGCACCTCGAGTAGTCGAGACGGCCCAGAATTTCAACAAGAATGCAAGAATTGTCGTTGTCGCCAGCGAGGTTCATTATTGGGCGAAGCTCGACGATAATGTCCTCGATGCACTTTCTTCATTCGAAGTTTTCGGTAGCAAGGAATATTGCACGCCTCCGTATGTGTTGATTTATAATTTACCCCAGCGTCGGGACTGACAAACCCACCATCCAACTCACAGGAAGATGGACTCAAGATACTTTGATACAAAATGTACGTTGTCATCATACTCTGCCCAGCTGCCTCTATTCTTTCATACTCACAGCCCATATCAATCACAGTGCTCAATATCTTCTTCACCCGCTCCCTCGCCAATCTCCTCCAAAACACCCCCGTCACCGTCAACTGCGTAAACCCTGGCTTCTGCATCTCCA
Source organism: Candolleomyces aberdarensis (assembly GCA_004126415.1). Lineage (NCBI taxonomy): Eukaryota > Fungi > Basidiomycota > Agaricomycetes > Agaricales > Psathyrellaceae > Candolleomyces > Candolleomyces aberdarensis. The sequence continues at coordinate 55,382 of SDEE01000205.1, forward strand.
ACATCCGCCGCGAATTTACAGGGTTCATGGTCGTCATGGACTGGCTCATGGAGAAAATCCTCGCTCGCACGACGGAGAAGGGAGGTCGGCAGCTGGTCTGGGCTGCGCTCGGTTCACCTGAAAACCCGGAGGACTTGAAGGGAGCATACGTCAATTTACATCGAGTTGAGGAGCCTAGTGATTACGTGATCGGAGTGGAAGGGAAGAAGAGGGAAGATAAGCTTTGGGTGAGTCGGGTTTCGTTGTTTGTTGAAGGGGGTTTTGGAACTGATTGTGGTGCTTGCAGGCGGATTTGATCAAGGAACTGGCCAAGGTTGATGATCGTGTTCAGACTATCGTTCAGGACTTTTCTCGTGCTCGTTGATCACATGTATGAGATATGACTTACTATATACCCACATATTATGAGCTCCCGCAGTATTGTTCGTGTGCAATCATTCTATATACCTCTGCGGTCGCACTGCGCAATGTTGACATTCTTCATTTTTGCTTGACGATCATATATAGAAGAGATCGGACCCATGCCGGCAAGATCAATGCTAAACTGAGTAAATTTCTCGTACACGTCCCTATCTTTGTCTAATCAGAGCCATATCATAGTACCTCTACGATATCGTACACGCGTTTATTTATAGTCCAATTTCCACTTCGTGACGACCAGTTCTCCTTTGACAGTACAAACCTAGAGTCTATTATACAAACCCAGCCACAACAACCCCGGAATACTCAACCTCCTTCACAATCGACAAATCAACTTTCTTGGGCGCCGACCTGGGCATAAAGCTCACAGGAATAGGGTCACCTTCTCCTTTGACGGTGACGATCTCCACGGCTGTGGAGGCGACATTCTCTAGATCTTTCAACGCGTCGTTTGCAGCGCCTAGTATTGCGTTCTTGACACTGCTCGGAGAGAGAATCTGAGACAGCCTTTGCGAGAACCGTCTACTAGACCTAGGAGAGACTGGCGGGCTGGTTGACGGCGCTGGCGCAGGGCGGACCCGTTCGACGGTGAGGTCTTGAGTTGCAGAGGTGATAGATGCTGAGACGGTGTACTAAGGATCCGTAGATTAGTAAAAATAGGGCGCTGAGCATAGTAGCGGTATTACGCACAGAGACTGAGAGGAACGGAACATCACAAGTCGGGAAAAGGTCGCTATCCAGGTGTATTTCGCCTTCCAGAAGGGAGGTGACCGAGGGGGTACCTGTGGCTATTCACGGTGAAAAGTTTGAAGATCGAGTCAGCTGATAGGTTCGTCTTAAGTTGAACGAGCTTCACTCACGAGAACTGGGATCTCCTGCCACGTTCTGCTCAGCACTTTCTCCACCACCACTGTTCATGATAAGCGGATTCCACCAAACTGCCGACCCAACATCTTTTGTGGTATCCGAGGTACCCTCAGTGTTCAAGCCATTGGACACCTTGATTCCGTTCGCAATGACTGATGAAGCCATCTGTCTCGAATCAGTGAAGTACACAAGTCTTCTTTGAAGACACAACGAGAGACATTGTTGGCTAGTGAAATCCTCGAGTAACCGTGCAGTGAGATCACGCTGGTCTTGATGATTATCACCCGAATCCGACGATGGATTGGACCCCTCTGGCTTGCATACCAGGTAGCATGGGATGACGGTCCCTCGGGTGTAAACAAGCTGGTGCAGTCGAAACAACGGTTACTCAACATTGTCCGATTCAATAGAAGGGTCGCACATACCGGTTTTGCAAGGTATACCTAAGATCCGTGTACCGCTCAATTAATAAATACCCATAAACCGGAATGAATGAATTGACATACAGTACAACAAATGTTGACTCCCTCGATCTTCCCTGCCCCGTTCGAGGCGCTGGGGCGAGAGAGGCGTAACTTGATAGGTTCTAGGGCAAACCACCCTTCTTCATCTTGTAGCGGGCTGGAGAGGTACGACCCTGTCCGATAGGCATTTGCTCGTTCCTCTGGCAAGGATGGTGGCTTGAGGGCAGGTACGTAGAGAACGTTCGCGATTATCCTTCAAATCGGGAAAGTTCGTCAGCCAAATCCGGAATAAATGAATGGACGGAAACGGACTTCTGCGTATTCCGAAAGAAACCACCAGCAACGACCTTGAGGACAACTTCATATACGACTGTGGCGCTGACACCTCTCTCCATGAGAGTTTGAGGTGTAGAATGCTGTTGGGCGCCAGTTGACTTTGAGTTCGAGTCTTTCCCTCCGACCGAGAATTCGGTTGGGAAATCGAATTCGAAAGGCAGTTCGACTCGTCCCGACAGTTTGCCACCGGCCAACTGCGGCGGACTGGAGGCAGCAGTTGGAGACTCCGGTACAACGCCCGAAGTCGAAGAGTCGTTCTTCCACACTGAATGTACATGCTCCAGAATGACATGCGAACCTTCAGCGAGCGAGCTCGTTACTACACGGCCTCGAAGCTAGAGTGACAGATCTCGTTAGTAAAATACACCATCGACTGCAAGTGAAGAGCAAGGAACAGAAACTTACAATGACCGCAACGGACTGTACCATCTGCGGTCTCTTCTCACTACAATCCAGCACCACAGTGCCCTCAACCTTCTCTCCTCCAACATACCTCGGTCTCTGAGCCGCCTTGGGTGCGTTGCTCATCAACTGGAAGGTAACCCACGGCGCAGTCCCAGTACCACCCGTAGGGCTCGGGGTAGTGGTGAACTCGAACGATCTCCGAGCATAGCTAGCTCTCCTATCAACTGCCGAGCCGATATCGAGCTCTGCAGTGTTCGGATACGCAGGCAGAGCCGCTACTGAGAGCGTCGAGTATTGAGGAGGTAACCCCGTTCCATGGGGCCGCCGATCTCTGCTTCTGGTGGGACTACCACCGTTCGCAAAAGTCGGTGAAACGGGTTCTCGTCTCCGCGGGTACGCCGCAGTCGAGATCCGCAGTGGAGCCTGCGGAGGAGCGATAGCGTGAGTATCAGCGCTGCTCAGGGGAGCCACGAGCATCTTGCAGGTCTATCAGTCGTGGTGGAGGGTAGGCGTAGGGGAATACCCCCCTTATCATCGATGGGGGCTGGATTATATTACAAGGTAGCCATGAGCCTAAACCGAAGGAAGACTCGGAAGCTTCGGGTCTACATGGAGGTTATGCTATGCCCTGTGTTTTTTTTATAAATAAACCCTGTCAGTGGGGTGTGACATAAGTAATAGATACAAACGAGGACTGTACCATTCCGATTAGGAGTGGGCCAATGAATGCCAATGCCATGTACGGGAACGTTGTGTGATCACATGGAGGACACGAGTGAATATACGATATTTTGTATACATTGCCTAGATTATGAGGTCATTCAGTTGACAACTTACCAACCGTTACTATGCACCATAGAGAGTCGATGAAGCTGCCTTATAGTTTCAAAGGGATTTCCATCCTTGGCAACTTGTAAAACAAGGCTGAGCAGTGGACCCTGAACGTGGAAATAGCGAATAAGTAACCGGATTCCGAAAAACAAGTGAAGCTACGCAACCAGACGCACCCTTGTCTGCATGCCTCGAGAGAGGATCCGCTGCATGGGAAGAGAAGGAAGGGCAATGTGAGAGTCCACGCCTCGTTTCCGTGGAAAGTGGAATGAACTGGGCCCACCCAAGCTGCAGCGTGTTAGATGGATCGATAAGCGCCCACGGGACCCTATCCGATAGAACCTTACAGCCGAGGTAACACCATCGAAGCCTCGAAAAGACAGATCTTGGAGGCACGAGGAGAAGGGAAAAAAGCAAGAAAACAATTCATTCTACCACCAACCCAGCACACGCCAATGTCTACAAAACCATCTCCTCGACCTGATAAACCCCAACACTAGCTGCACTCCCCATGGCAGCGGCCTGCCCCGCCCTCCTCTGCCTCCAATCTCCCTTCTGCCTCTGTCTCTCTTTCTCTTTCTCTGGCACTGCTGCCTCTTTAACACTTTTCTGGTGCCCAATAGCGAAAGGCTCTAACGACCCTCTAAGTTGCTGCAGAGTATCAGAAAAGCTGGATTCTTCTATGAGGTGCGATTGCAGGAGGTGGAGCGTTTTGTGGGAGGGCGGGTGTTGCAGCAAGAGGAGGAACGTGGAGTCGAGGAAGGCTTGGAGGAATGAGATGACCTGGATATATAGTTTCGTTAGTCAGATTTTAATAACAAAAAATGAAAAACAGAGATAAAAAGAAAGAGAGAAGGAAAGCATCAAACGAGATACCAACCTTACTCAACGGCAGTACATCCTCCTTCCCTCTCTTCGAGTTCTTCTTCGCATCCCCCTTACTACTACTAGCGACCCAAACTCCATCCTTATTCTTCTCTAGATCCTTATTCGACGGCAAGAGCCCAACTTCACCGTTGGCCTTCCTCTGCTGGCCTAGGACCCTCAGCCACTGTTCAACCACCTTCGCGATATCCAAGGCGTCTTGCGGGTCCCGGATCCAACGTTTGAGAGCCACGACGAGCGGTTTGGATGTAAGCGTCGGGTAAATTGTGACGAGGCCGAGGTAGCGTGCGAGAGAGGGTATGGAGCTTGACGCGTTTTGTGAGGAGTCGACATGCATCGCGTTAGTATCATTTTGCTGTTGCTGGTGTTGGTGGTACTTGATCAAGACCACGAGGGTCTCTATCATATCCGACTCTGGGATATCCACAAGTGACGAGAAGCATAGTTCGATTGAAGCCTGTCGTCATAGATGAATGGATGTTAGCAACGTGTTTGATAGAATGTTATAGTGAAGGACCATATGACCGGTCGCGTACTCACCCAATCACCCCGGTCCCTCACCGCTCTCAACAACCCTCCCTCGACCATCCCACTGCTTACAGCCTTCCTCTCCAGCAACAATTTCACGATCTCCTTCGCGTGCGATTGCTGCTGCTGCTGTACTGTGAGAGGTGCCTTCAGAGGGGGTAAGAGGACACCCAAGAGATCTTTGACGAAATTATAGTCGAGGAGGACCGAGAGGTCTTGTCGTTGCTGCTGCTCCTGCTGTTCTTGCTGCTTCTCGTTTTGGGCAGTATCATCGTCACCATCGACTTCCATCTCTTCACCACCCCCTTTCTTCTTTTCTTTCTTCGCCTTCGCCTCCTTCTTTTCAGCTACAGCCCCCTTCGAACCCTCCTCGACGTTCTTGACCCACTGCAAAAACGCTCCTTCAGCCACTTTGACTTTCCCTCCATCGATCGCGACTTTCACGCCCTCGAGCATCTTTTCTCTCTCGATCTCCGCTTTTGATCTACTCTTCTGTTCCTCCCTTCCGCTAGCGCCGGCTGGAGTCGTAGAGGAATCATCGGACGGCGATGAGAGCCAAGGCTGAGTCGCCTGCCCCCGTCCAAGTGCCAAAGCCAACGAAGAGTGGGTGGGTACGAGGTATGGTACGACGAACAAACTCGAATTTGAACTCGACTTTGATTTCGAGGTTGCTCCCGAGTCAGGGGAAGTAGTGGTGGTCGTAGAGGAAACGACTAGAACTGCTTGACCTCTCACCCCACTGCTCCCAGTCTTCCCGTCTTGTCCTTGCTCGGCGGAAACCAAGTCTTCGTTGTCAACTACGAGCTTCACGCTGACTACCGCACCAGGTGTCGAACTGGGGAGCGGGAGCGTGTGCGAAGAAAGGACGGCGGAATATTGAAGGTCCCAGATCTGGATATGCACTCCATGGCCGGAAGAAAGAGCGGCGAGGAGAACGTAGGTCGAGGTTAGAGACGCGATCGACACTGCACTAGATGAAGTCGAAGTCGAGTCGGTGGTACTCTTTCGCGACGATGATGAAGAGGAAGATAGGAAAGCGGAGAAAGTATCTCCGAGTTTGAATGGCCGTGATAGAGGTCGGAGGGGTTGGGGTTGTGATAATGATGGAGGTGATGAGGGAGGGAAGGTGTGCGAGGCCCACGTGCCGTCTTTGCCTGTTAGAACAATAGAATGTCAGTTGGATATTAATTGAGAAGTTGGAATAGAGGCAAAAAATATACGTACAGAGGACGCTGAAACATCCTGAAGTGCTACACGAGACGTCCAGGATCTAGAATGCACAACGTTATAACACGCCTATTGATTGACATTCGGGAGAACGCACCTCGTGGCTCAGAGCGAGTTTGAACCACCCCGATACGGCCAATTCGTCCGTAATCGAGTCGATAGATACCACATGGACGTTCATCAGCCCAGATTTTCCTGCATCGTCCTCACTTCCGTTGCGTTCGAAAGAGACGATGACGGCGGTAGCTCCAGCAGCATGCTTGGGCCCAAACGAACAGCTGGAACTGGAGAACACGAAAACACGGTGTACGTCCAGTGTCGTCTCCTCTTCAGAGTTCAATATCGAAATGGACGCTTTTTGTTCCAGGGACCCAGAGTCCAAGAGTATCAATCCTCCCGACCCGGTGAGTGCCAGGATCCTGTGAGAGGATACGAGGTCTGGTGTAGCGTAGAGGCCGTGTATCCTATCGTTCTGGGATGCCTGAAAAACGCGTTGAGACATTGAAATTGGGGAAATAAGGGTTACACACAATGACTCTCTGGATCCTGTCCTCCTTCCCTGCTGCAGATGTCGACGAGCTCGATAACAAGCTTTCTTTCCATTTCCACACCACCCTTCCTGCACTTCCTTCCTCATCCTCGTCGGAGAGATCTGGAGAGGCCTCTATTACAGCGTAGGTTGCGTACTCGCTCTCATCTTCGCCTAGTGAGAGTGCAGGGCAAGAGAAAGAGGTTGATGGACCCAGGGTATGTGAGGCGACTGAATGGAGGCTAGAGATCTATTGTTAATTGTTAGTCAATCTGGGTTTGTGTCAACCGGCTCTTCGTACACACATCAACAAGATGAATCCCATCTGCCTGAGCTGCGACTGTCACCAAGCCTTCTCCTCTGCCCTTGCTTTTGCTTTTGGATTTTCTCGAAGACGCAGTGGCGACATGGTTGGCAAAGATATGTAGTTGCTGGGCCCTCTTTTGTTTCTGTTTCCCCCGGTATGAGCTTGAGGAATAGCTAGTCAATTGGAATGGCTCGTCGATAGAGACAAATTGAGCCAGTAGTGGGTTTGCCATTATGCTCTGAGCAAGAGCAGGGAGGAGAACTTCAAGACGGCGAATTTTTCGGGTTTCCTCCTGCCAAATCAACCCCAAACCGGGGTTAGGTCTTATACCCATTCTGATGGCCAGTCGCCCGTCGGCCCTCTGCTTTCCTCCACCATGGGCAACGACGCCCTCAGGCTGGCCAATGATTGACGAATATGTCTCCAACACCCTCCACCATGACTCCATGCGCGTATACCGCGCCCGACGCGATGCCCAGCGTCGTCCTGTTACCAACCGCTACACAATCCTAGGCTTCATCTCCAGCGGCACCTACGGTCGTGTCTACAAAGCCCAGAGCATCGTCTCCCCAGACTCTCCTTCTGTCGATGGTGCAAGTTCAAGCAGACCAAAAACCCCAGAAGTCTTCGCTATCAAGAAATTCAAACCAGACAAAGAAGGCGACGTCGTAACCTACACCGGCATCTCCCAAAGCGCCATCCGCGAAATCGCCCTGAACCGCGAAATCAACCATGAAAACGTCGTAGCGCTCCGTGAAGCCATTCTGGAAGAGAAATCCATCTATATGGTGTTCGAATACGCCGAGCACGATTTCTTGCAAGTCATCCACCACCACTACCAAACCCTGCGCACATCCATCCCAACAGCCCTCCTTAAATCGTTGACGTATCAGCTACTCAACGGCTGTATCTACTTGCACGCTTCGCATATCCTTCATAGGGATCTGAAGCCTGCTAATATCCTGATAACGGCTCAAGGGGTAGTCAAGATCGGTGATTTGGGATTAGCGAGGCTGGTTTCGGGACCCTTGCAACCTCTGGTCGCAGGTGACAAAGTGGTGGTGACGATCTGGTACCGGGCCCCCGAACTCCTCATGGGCGCAAAACACTACAACAAAGCCATCGACTGCTGGGCCGTAGGCTGCGTCCTCGCCGAACTTGCCAGCCTCCGACCGATATTCAAAGGCGAGGAAGCCAAGATCGAGCACCATGCCGGAGGCAATGGGGATAACAACAACAACAATAACGGAGGAGGTGGAGGAGGCCGCAAGAAACACTCCTCCGTCCCGCCCTTCCAGCGCGACCAACTCATCAAGATCTTTGAAGTCCTCGGCACACCAGACGAATCACGCGACTGGCCAGGCATCGTCGACATGCCTGAATACCACAACATGAAGCGCCTCGACCATTTCAATAATCGCCTATCTGATTGGTGCCAATCGCGGATACGGAGTCAACAGGGATACGAGTTGCTGAAACAACTGTTTGCGTATGATCCAGATAATAGGTTGACGGCGGAGCAGGCTATCAGGCATAAATGGTTCTTGGAGGAGCCGTTGCCGACTTGGAAGTACGCATCCACCACTTTATTTAATTTCCTACCGCTTTAACTAACAATCAAACTAATAGTGCTTTCCAATCCGCCTCACAACACCATATCCCTCCATGCAGGCGTGTATCCCAAGACGACGCACCCTCAATGATACCGCAAGCCACCGCCCAACAGCAGCAGCAACTCGGCGGAGGCCATATCGCAGCCGGTGGGCCGCCGTTTTCGAAACCCGGGAGTACGACGAGTTTTAGTACGAGTCTGAGTGTAGGACCCGGAGGAGGGTATGGTGGTAATGGCGGTGGGACTGCGGTGCAGCAGCAGACGGGTGGTGGTGGTGGTGGGCATCATGCGAGGAAGAAGGCACGGATGGGCTGAAAGCATTTTGGGCTCATGTTGTCAGCTCGAGCTAGAGGTGAAGAGTGGGTAGTCGAACACTATTATTGCGGTCTAATGTCAGCAATTTGCATGGACCGATTCTCATTCAACGATTCCTCTTTGGACAAGTATGAAATGAGCGGTTTAATTAACAATGATAGGACAACCAAAATGTTCCATTGAGCTGATAAATGTTTGAATAGTTGCACTCCCTAAGCCTATTCGAAAAACAGTGCCAAAAACCTGATAGTCTCTCTCATCCTTCGGCGTCCCAGGACTCCCATCATACTGCAGATTAGCCAACACGTACATGGAACTGGATTCCAGAGATAGAGTTTGAATGCACGGTGTATTTGGAAAAGGTCACCTGGCAAGCCGAACTCGGGTTGTGCGGTGGATGTATTGAACACATAAGGTTATACATAATCGACTGAATATCCATTGAACTGGGTGTCGTATTCCCGAGTCACCAGCGGTGACAGGCATTGCGGCCCGACCTTTGGTGCTAGCGAAAGTACGACCAAGATCAGAGACTACAGTAGCAGGCCGCAGCGCTTTCTCCTGGTCGGAGGTCCTTGGAGGACTGAAAAGTCCGAGGAGGCGTGAAGATGTCGATCGGGCTGCGCGAGGGGGTAAGCCTATCGAATCGAGTCCTGAACCTCGAACCAAAGAATAGGGCCGGAATCTGGGAGGCACCGTGGTCCACTGAGTTATGGGATATGGTAAGAGTGGTTGACCTGTCCCCGCGCGACTCGGAGGCTGTGGTTCTGGGAGGATATTGCAGTTGGCCCGATTTCTGAGTCTGACTTGAACTTGCGCCTGGAGCTCTCGAACAACTATTGATTATCCCAGTAATTGTTTTCAAGCCATTTTTCGAGCTCGTGAGGTTGGTATATGGGCATCGGGACTTGGAACTCCCAGCCACGGTCCTCCCGATGGAGGGAAAGTTGATGGAGGAACCAAATAAGACGGCGGCGCGCTGGAAAGGGTCTGGCAAGGGTCCAACCCATCAACGTTAACGACCACGATGACTGGGTTTCTTCCCAATTCTCTTCAATCTGTTAACATGCTTGCTTCACTCGAAGAGATAGAAGAATACGAACTTTCGGAAGGACATCTTCATGGCGACTTGGTGGAACGTAATTGGGCTGATGCCGGATGGTGGTGCTCATCCTGAGCGTATGTGACGACGGGCTTTGGACAGGAGATAACGGCGGACGGGCTTGATGATCCAGGAATGCCTGACTAGTCGAGGATGGCATTAGAGGGTGGTCGAGCCTAGGTTACACTGGTAAGCCTGTTTCCCTGATGGATGGATGACCTCACTGACCCGTGGACCCACCCGCAGCCGCTTAGCAGGCTTTGGAAACCTCCCTAATTGTCAAGGCTTTTGCAGGGCTTTTCTGTACCGTGAAAAAGAAGGACGAAGAAACGGAGATTCTGAAACGACCCCGAAGCACCGATATCGCTGGTGGCTGACCACCGAAGCGGACTTGGAGGCCAGAATTCAACCACATAAAGGGGGTTTGGGACTTGAGGTGAGGGTGACCAGTTCTATTTCGACCGGTCTTCTCATTCTGCGACTTCAGCCTCGTATACTCCTGGGCGGCATGCGCATGCAGCTCCTGGGCGTCAAGTTTGCATCAGTGATGCAGAAATCTCCCAATGCTCGATGTTCGAGGCCTCCGCATGGTTTGCAACTGGCATGACTGTATTCCATCTTCCTAGCGCTCGGCCAACGTGCTTCAAACGTTTCAATCGACCAGGCAGTCTCCGAAGTCACCCAAACGGCCAATCCAGGCGCTCTTGATTGAGTCTGCCTTCCCTCAACGCGGATTGGCTGACGTGCACCTTGGCGGTCGTGACTGGCCCCAGCGGCCCCCGCCCTCGCTCGAACGAATCCACTAGGAGGAGGCGGCACGGTCTTGGATGGATTCGCCCGTATGAAGAACTTCCGTCCCGTGGTGGAAATGCATGGGGAGCCGACTCATCCAGCCACCCTTCCCTCACGAGCCATCACGCCTCGCGAGTACGGAGCCGCAGACACCCTGTCCGCCAAGAGGCTGAAGACAGCCGACCGATCCAGGTCTCAGGATAGCGAAGGGCGACAGCTTCACGGAGGTAGAATCCGTCGTCACTTCCCGTGCTCGGTCGTCACCTATCGACCTCGACCACAGCAAGTTGTCGCGCATGATAACCGAAGAATTTCTCCCGTGTCGAGGGGTCCTTGTATGGCCGGCACCCAAGTCGTGAATCGCTTTCGGAGCGTCGTGGTAAGCCCCTATTTTCAACTCCCAGTTGTCCTAGTTCTCATGACCTCGTTTCCACAGGACGCGTGCTAAAATCCTGTCTATTGCATCCCCGGCTCAGGGAGAGGGGGCGTTCAGCTCAGGTTCCATGGCAAGAGGCCTCCATAGGGCCTGGACAGAAGGACCTTTCCTCTTCGCATAGGCGCTGTTCGAACAGCGTATCTGTTCATTTCATCAGCAACTGGACGCTATGGGAGGAAGCCTGGTGTACGCACCTGCCATCCATAGGCGGGTCTCATGGCAGCGTCCTTTCCTTCTCCGCCTCCCTCCAAGGATTGCTGGGCAGGTCTGCAGTAAATCAGGCTGAAGGCGGCCAGGCGGGATTGGTACCAGTGGCCGAAGCTTTCAATAACCGAGTTGAACAGTATTCGTTCAAGCGTCTTGGGTGGTGGGGCCGATTTTAGCTTGCGGCGATTGGGGGTGCAGGACGAGCACGAGGAGCTATTGCTTTCAGCTCAGAACGGGTTGGAACCGTTCGTTCATGATGATTGGGAAGTGGAAGGTGGATAGCCGTGGATGGTTGAGCGACAGAAGATGTGCAGGACCATGAAGCTGTTCTTCATCTTGCCTCTGGGCGCTTGCGGAGATGTTGGGTGGACAGGCATTAGTCCGTTTAGCAAAAGGCGATTGCTTCCTGCAATTTCAGTCAGCCCATCGGTGTATGGACCCAGCATAAAAGACGGAGGACGGTACTGTGGAAGGACAGTTGAGGCACTTGAGCCTTGACGGTAGTTGTTCGCTTATGTGTATGTGTGGGCGGGTCGACCAACCGCAGGGGGCAAACGCGGCTTCAAGATCTTCTACCCAGTCGTTCAGCTGTGCATGAAGGACGATCCCGGTCCTGGCTGCAAGCAGCTCGACGTTTCGGCCAACTGGAATTTCTGGGCCATTTGTGGTCATCCAGATACGGCAATCGCTCCTGTTACTCATGCCCCGTTTCTATTTTGAACCTCCCCCGTCCAGGACACCCATCCTCTTTGTCAGACCCGAACACGACCGGCTCTCTACCCAAGGGGTAGCGCCTCTGGAGCAGACCCACTGCTTCAAGGCTAGCATTCCAGGACTTTCGGTCGTGGCATTTAATCCTGCTCTAAACGTTCGTAAACATTATTTTCCACTCAATTCAAGTCACCAATGGTTTTCAGTTGTTTGGTCGTTTCGCACTTCTCAACAGCATCACCTTTCTTTTCTCTTTTTCCTTTTGCCTTAATTCGCCTCAAGAAGCAGCCTCCTCCTCACTGTGCTGCAAACCTGGGCTAGGCTACGCGTCGCTGCGAGCAGTCTGCCAGTACTTCGACGCACATGATGCCGTTGACACGCTCCGCTGCGTCGTATCACCTTCACCCTTCGCCCGAACCCTCGATTTTTCACTTCGAGGCTGAACCTGCCTCTCCCCTGGTCTCCTCACTACAAACACTATCTACCAACGCTTCTACCCTTTATGTTCCTTGCTACTTATATACTGACTGGAAATATCGTAAAAATTACTCAAAAATGTCTAATATCGACCCTCCACGTCGCCCGCCTCGTATCCTCCCACCTCCTCCGCAGCGAATTTTATCACCCGCCTGCCGGCCTAGCATCATGGTTTCTGTCTTCTCCGCTCCAAGGGTTCATTCTGGAGAGCCTCTCGGCCCCGTTGCCAGCGAGAGACGGCTACTCATCCAGTTGGCGCGGGTTGCCGATTTACTTGCGAAGGTTCGTGCCTATCTTCTCTTTTCCTGTTCCCTGTCGTGGCTGACTGGATTGTGATTAGAGCATGGAGCAATGCGCCATTCTTGCCGACGAAGATGCGTTTGAGGTGGAGGTAGTCGACCGGGGCCCTCTGACTCCCCTCCTTAAACGGCGTCCTCGTCCTTTCTGGGCTTGGGTAAGTTGCTTTCGCTTGTTGTACTGTCGTCTGAATGTTTAATAACTGACTTTTTTCGTCGACGTTGCAGTGCCTTTGAAAAGCCGTGCGGAAATGTCGCGCTGTCGGTCGCGTTGTTTTCTGTCTTGAGTAGACTCCCCCTTTTTCGAGGTTAATGGCCCGCTCGGCTTCTGGATCCTTCGGACTTCACTCCTTGGTCGGTTTCAGCGTTGATTGCTTGTTGTATATACCCTTAACCTCGTCTCTCAGTTCCTTGATTAGCTGTATATTTTTTCTCGCTCCTGGCTTGCCTTTTCTGCGTGGCATCTTCTCGGATAGAGCTTGCGATAGCGATAGTTGTGGTGGTCTTCTCGGTTGTACATAGTCGGATTGGAACACAAATGTTCCACTTTCTGCCTTCGGTGCTGGTCTCTAACGGTGGTTGATGTTTAGAATTGAAATTTGAGGCACTCGAATGGAGAGATGATAGAGGGAAGGGCAAATTATCCATTTTTCTGGTCTAAAGATAAAGTAAATGGCGGCAGGGCATTGAAAATCGATCACACGAAAAGAGGCAATGGGTGAAGACCGGGGATATATGGGACGAGAGGTATGCGGGACTCTCGAAAATGAGGGACAGTAGCTTGTTCGTGGGTGGAAGTGAAGAGAGGGAGGGAAGAAAGCAGCAAGGCTGTGGGTGGGGTTGAGCAAGCGACCTGGGGCCGCCTTGCGCCCCGTAACGGACATATTTGGGCATGGTGGCGCCCCCGAGTGGCGCCCCCGAGTCATCGTGGCTGTTCGGTGCTACCATACACAGACAAAGGTCGGTGCTGCGCTTCTCCATTCCTCCGCTCTCCGAGGTCACCTAGTCTTCATGGCATGCTTTCGGAGCCAGTTGAATGCTACATAAATAATGCAACTAACTAGCTACTAGCCTGGATAGCTGGGGCTTAAAGCCATAAAGCGGTTAGATACGCGGTAGCAAGCGTCCACATTACTAAGTACAGCAGCAAATGTGAGGCAACAAGTGTCCGAAGGGAATTGCTCCGATCTCACCATCTCCATAAGCTGAATAAGAAATCCAAGATCACTGGGAAAGCAGCCTAGCTTATTCCAAGTCTCTGCAAGTTGAGGGTTTTCAATTGAGCTGGATGTTTTTCCTCGGGGCCAATCATTCACGATAAAGTCGACGAAGTCGAAGGTATCCGTCAAGCGTTCTTCACCACGATTGTTAAGAACACGGTTGGGCTTTCCGGTGGGGGACTGTTTGGGATCTGTGAGGAGGTATATACGATCCGGAGGAACATGTTCGAGTAGTTTTGTAGTCGACTCGACGAACATAATTTCGGCTGGGAGCCTTCTAAAAGGTGAATCGGGAGGAAGCTTTGCCCAGTATTCGTCTTGCTGGAGAGCTTCGACAAACTGGGCTTGCGTTCCCGAATAAATGACGTATTTAAGCTGGGATGGGTCCGTTGTAACCTCCATGATACCCGAACTCCACCAGAGCATTTCGCACTGCACCACCGTCACATTTTTGATAAGAGGAGCGGCTTGTAAAACGGCTTTGATAGAGGATAGGGCCTCAAGAACGACGTCTGGTGTATAATCTCTGCGTTTGCACACTATAATAGTATGCGCAGTGTCTCCAACTTTGGACAGAGGATCACGCGGGAGAGGAGTCTGCAAAGTTCCAGATTCGAGTCTTCCGTCGTTATGGAAAGGAGCCTTCCCAATACAACGGGATCGTCGGTGAGCTGGGGAGAGAAATGCGAGCCAATTCCCAATGTCCCTTCCCAATTGCCGAGGCATTTTGCCGAGGGTACTTAAGGGGGCAGGTTGGGGGCCAAGAACGATATCCATCATGCCACCGGCATCGTTCCGTCCTTCGGCTCTTCCCGCATGAACGCCTGTCTTTCCCAGCTCCGCTCCATTTTCATTCTTACTCCCTCCGTTTCCTTC
>SDEE01000206.1:0-70191 GCA_004126415.1 Candolleomyces aberdarensis
TTAGCTATAAACCTGGCATGGTCAGAGCATGCAAGCTCACTCGAGTTTTGCATAGTCAGTGCATTGCTTGACGAGCTCCTTCTTGATGCTAGAGACATCTGCCTGGACCTCACCCAGGAGAAATGCATCTCCCCGAAGTGTGGAAGAGCTAGGACCCTCTTTGTCCCACTCTGAGAAGGGTTCTGAAGACCTGGGACGCTTTTCCGCTACATAAAATGTCAGTATATGCGTAAAATAAGATCAGGAAAGCATACCTCGGGCCCTCTTGGCCTCCGCTTTCCTGTCCTTGACCTTCATCTGCTTGTATTTTGAAAACGAGGTGTTGCAAATGTCCTTGGGATTGTAGCGGAGGATGAACAACTCATCTGGTTAGTCAAGAGTTCAATGATCCCAATACGGGCTTCGGCCTTTCGCAGTCGCTCTCTCCTTCTTCACCCCACTTCTCTTATCTTTCTCCAACCTCCTGTGAGCCTTCTCCGCTTTGACGTACTCTTCCACACGTTTCCTTGTCTCTTCCGAGGTAACGTTTCTCAGACCTCTCGTAGAGCAAGTTAAGATGATTTCATGGAGCTGTTCGATCGCAAGGATTGAGTGGATGTTTGGCATGACCGAAAAGAATGCGCACCTTAGAGAGGCAGTCATCTATATTCTGCGCTTGCGACCTCAGCATGGTGAGTCTACATAAACACAGATCAATAAAATTGAGTTTCGTAGAGAACAAACAAAGCGGGAGGGCTCACTGACCTCCTTCGCCAACTCCTCCCTCGCCCACACAGAGACCCACTCTGCATCGACTGCACACCTGGCAACGGGTCCTCTTCCGCCAGCCTATCACCAGCGCCAAAGGTCATAGATCAAGGATCACACACGGCAGATGTCAGCCTCTCCGGTGATTGAATTCTTCTCTGAGCAGAAAAAATTTGAATTTCGAGATTAGAAGAATACAAATGAAGCAAAAAATCTACGTAAAAGACGAATATCAATCCCAGAGTTGATATCCCTGGCAGCCCGTGCCCGAATCAGACGAAACAACCGAATCTGCATCTGAGTCGGATACAGCCTCCTCATCGTCACCGTTCTCTAAACCGTCATTTTCCACCGGAGTATGATGACGAGTCGATCCACTGCTGGTGCATGAAGGCCCAATCGCCGAGAGAGAGAAACGGAGCCGCTTTCCGCACTTGTACATAGACCTCCTGATGTGGGTCGTGAATGCATTTGCAACCTTGCTGTAAAATACTCCATAATCGTGTCCACCGCTCTTATATTTGTGGAAATTTCGAACGTGCATCAGGCCTAGTTCCTGTAGTCGGGGAAGGCTTTCAGAAACGGTCGCGAGAAGGACGTCCTATCGAAAGATCAATAATTCTGATCATGATTTGTTCTGCCAGATTTCCACACTCACCAGAGGCACTGTGGGGTAATGCACTTTCTCGTTCGGCGAGGGATAGAAGTATACCAGGTCCAAATGTTCCAGGGATTTGCAAAACGAAAGAGCCTCGAGGTAAGACTCTTTTATGATCCAAGGAAACATACCCGAGGCATCCCAAAGTTCTCGTGCTCCACACCCAAAGCAAATTTCTTGCAGTGTATCCTGGTGGTGAGGAATAGCAGAATGAAAGAATCGACTGGCGACTGTATCAGTGTGCAATCCATCTGGGACGGACTGAGTGTAGTCCAAAATGATCTCCCGAAGCCCGTCATACGACAATAGGTAATCGATGAATGACGTGTCCATAGGCCGTACTGCCAATTTCTGGAGGCGGATTCCCGAATGCTCGAGACCTTTCCAAAAGGAAGGAGTCGCTCCCTTGTGAGCGAGCCCTCGGATGTCGAGATGCGTGAGGGAGTTTAGAAAAGGGATACATGAGCCATGGAGGTGGAACCCCCCCGCATCAATGGCCAATTGTTTGAGGGTTGGGGTAAAGGTGGCCGCACGAAGGAGGTCATCGATGACCGTGTCGAGTTTGACGAAGGGAGGCGTAGGCATCGAAAGATTGACGGACCAGCGATATTTGCTGATCGCGAATTTTCGTAACGAGGGCGAGTTAGCGATCAGTTGTTTGACGCTATCCAGGATAGGCGTCGAAAGCACAACGTCATGCAGCTCGATGGTTTCGAGGTTCGAGAACTGGGAGAGCGGGACATCACTGGACGGTTGAAAGGGATGATTGAACCACACTTTCAGGCTTCGTAACTGAGGTAGTTCCGCGAAGGAAGACAGTACAATATGGTATGGTTCCCTGGAGGAAGCACTACACCTATGGAGCATAAATGTAAGAATATGTTTTGGAGACGGCTTCGGGGTTGTGCACTCACTCGGCTTCCTCGACTCTCGGTAGTGCTTTGATTGCAGGGATTAGCCACTCGTTTTGACAAGCAAGCAATCGTTCACGAATGGGACCAGGCTTCAAATGATCCCACACAGACCGTCCATCCTCGGCAAGAGGAACGAGATTGTGCACGCGAAGATGTCTTGCCCAACGAGCATGCGGGGTGGTTCCTGACGCCAACCTGGGAAGCAGGTCCAAGACAGTGTCCATGTTCTGTTTAGTGAAACCGATTGTGACACTCAGGAATGCTCGAGGCTCGAGTATCTCATTGAACGTCTTGCAAAGCAACCTCATGTCGCAATAATGAGCCCATGAGTCGCATCTTCTGAGCTGTGATTATGTGGATTAGTATAACTGATGAGATTCATAATGCAGGGCAACTCACCTCCTCGAGAATTATCTCCATAACGTCATGCGACAACACGTTGATGATACCGATGCCAGCCATTGTTTCGAGGTCAATGTTGTCACGAATACGGAAGTAGAGGTGCACTTCCTGGCGTAGGAACGATAAAACAGTTTGAAGCCGTTGCTTTATTGAAATAGTAGCACCTATGAGTCATTGACAAAGGGCGAGAACTCGACAGTTGACGGTACCGTAACGATAACCATCACCGTATGGAAACCCCACCGAGATCATGATATGTGCACAGCAGCCAGACACCGAGCTTCCCGCCTGCAACAGGCAGAGCACAGATAGTCAAGAATTCAATGATCCCAATACGGGCTTCGCCCTTTCGCAGTCGCTCTCTCCTTCTTCACCTCACTTCTCTTATCTTTCTCCAACCTCCTGTGAGCCTTCTCCGCTTTGACGTACTCTTCCACACGTTTCTTCGTCTCTTCCGGGGTAACGTTTTTCAGACCTCTCGTAGAGCAGGTTAAGATGATTTCATGGAGCTGTTCGATTGCAATAATTGAGCGTATGTTTGGCATGACCGAAAAGAATGCGCACCTTGGAGAGGCAGTCATCTATATTCTGCGCTTGCGACCTCGTCGTGGTAGAGGTGACCAAGATAGAATTGGACGAACTGGCATAGTGAGTCTACATAAAAACAGATCAATAAAATTCAATTTCAGAGAGGAAAAACATAGCGGAAGGGGCTCACTCACCTCCTTCGCCAGCTCCTCCCTCGCCCACACAGGGACCCACTCCGCATCGACTGCACACCTCAAAGTGGCTTTCGTATTCACTTTATTCACGTTCTACTGACACAAGAAAGGTTTCCCCAATGTCAGCTCTGAGTAACCATTCCGAAAGACAAGATAAAACCAGTAATGAACCGAAGAGGACAAGGACTTACCTGCCCACCAGGCCCCGAACTCCTCGAGAACGTCACAACAACGCCCTTCGCATCCCTCAACACCTCAAACCCCGCACTCTTAAAACTCTCTACCCACTTCCTAACTTCCTCTACCTCACGAGGTTTCTTCTCCGGGTCAGGAAGTTTGGAAAGAGCCGGCGGGTGAGGCGGCCTCGATGTCGTTCTCGAAATCGACGTTGATGCAAACCCTCTCGGGCTCACCCAAAGTTGTGGTATTCGCTCTGATAGCTGGCCTCGCCGTGCCAACGATGATGGTGTTGCAAGTGAGGCGCGACGAGCGAGCTGGATTCCTCGTTGCATATGTTGGAGCATCACAGCATGGGTGTTGGAGACAACCGAGAGGCAACCGCGAGGAGAACTGAACCATGATGACATTGATCTCGGCCTATTTGTTCATCGCGGATCACAAGAATGTCTTTCCCGCTCGTACTGATCTTCCACAAGGGCAGGCACCCTGGGACGCGAAGTCATAGTCCATGGAAACAATGCGAATTGTATTGAACGATGCAACAGCCACAATGTACGTATGTATGTAAGTAGGTAAGTAGTGGAATGTAAGTAAATACACGCAAAGGAGTCAGTCAGTCGGGGGCGGGTAGTAGGTGTCTAGGTATCGCAGGCGGTAAGTAGGAAGGTAGGTTTGTGAGAAAGGTTGGGGCGAGAGTTGGTCATGACGAGGTCGTAAGTAATAGTAAGTTACACACAGAACGCAAAAGCTAAAACGAAAAAAAAGGTAAATCAAAAAAAAGAGAGCACATCATCACGAGTCGTAAAGTATCAAATCATGCACCGAATCTCCAAACCAGAGTCTGCCAGGGTGCGTATGTAAAAAGTCCGAGCGACGGATGTGCTTCATCAATGGTAGATGGATGAACAACGAGACGAGAGATTAACAGACCATAACCAGCCAGCCAGCCTAAACCACAAACACAGAACTCCCCAAACCGCATGCAGATGCAACCAGCAATTTACGGTCCCGGAGTCCACGCTGGGCCTAACAGGCTACTGCCCAGTCCATCAGTAAACGGCAACGGGTCCTCTTCCGCCAGCCTATCGCCAGCACCAAAGGTCACCGCCGACGTCGTCCTCGTCCTCCCACCTTGCATAGCCGTGGACGAAGAGCCCACAGTCCGAATGGTACTCGCCCCAGGGCTGAAATGCACGGATGGCATCGGGATACCCTCAGAACCGCTCGGAGACCCTGCCGGTCCATCGATGGTCGGGACCTCCCCATGCTTGAATCCACTGTGCATCCCAATGTCCGCTGGGGTGGCTGCGCGAGGAGGCGTTTGGAAGCCTCGATGGCCCGGTCCCATGCCGAACGCCGACATCGGAGGGGGTGGGAGGTGCGGGTCGAACCGCCTGCGTCCTTCTGAGATGATACTCCCAGCACGAACAAGGGAGTGCGAGATGGAGCTAGAAGCGCTGTGTGTCGAAGGCCTGGATGATGAAGTGGAGCTCAACGAGCCTGAGCCGTCGCGTCTCGAGGCTGCGGCAGATCCTGTGGACCGAATGGAAGGAGGGCCGATGTGCGAACGCATGGAGTGCAGGGAGCCTTGCTCGGAGGAGACGAGATTCGGGTGCGTGAACTGAGGCTACGGGATGAAAAGAAAGAGCGTTAGCTGATGCACAGTGCATTAAGATCCAAACGCAACTTACCAAACCGAACGTCGTCCTTCTGCCGATTCCAAATTCTCCAAGCGAGGCACCGCCAGGGCCGGTAGCCATGCTCCTCCAGGTCGTCGTAGCATTCGGTGGTTCCTCTTCCAAGATATCAACAACCCCGGGAGCTTGGTGTTCGCTTTCGGTCACTCCATGTGTTACTTGATGCCATGCAGGAGAAGAAGACGCCGCGCTCAGAGATCCATCACGCGAAGACCACGTCTTAGTCTTCATGTGCTCCAAACCAGGCGGGTAAGGATGCTTGGAGAGTCCAACGCTGCTCACGGTACCCGTGTCGTGCATCGAAGATGACGAGGTAAAGTGGGACAACGCGGTCGGTGCGGGAAGGTCCAAAATGTCAACGTCTGGTGGAAGCACCTGTGTCGCATTCGCAGAAGCCGGAGAATCAATGAATGGGTCGTCATAAGCAGGCGGGGAGTGAGGGGGAACTGGGACTTGACCAGCCAACCATGCATGCTCTGGCAAGGCCACACCTGCGGGCGTCAAAGCCCGAGGTGGCGGGGCCAAGCCCGGAGTTCCTGGCAATGAAGATGTCGCGTCGTGCCAAATTGTCCCTGCCGATGTACCACTCCTCCCACTGATGCCCGACCCAGGTCGAACGCCGTCAGGACCCATACCGATACCGCGGTTCCTGCCAAAGCTATCCGGTCCTAGTTCAGGCTGGAATAGATTTCGCCCAGTCTCAATGTCGTTTTCGGACAGGGGAACTGCTGAGAATCCAGGGGAATGACGGGAATTACGTGGAGGTGTTGCCGGCGGAGTGTTCCCCGACCCAAACCAACTCGTTCGTCCAAGCCCGGTTAATCCGGCGAGACCAATGGCATCCAAAAACCTGGTTCGGACAGCGCTTGGTTCTGCTTCACTTGATCCAGGAGGAGCGGTCAAATCGCCAACTTGCACTCTTCGCGCGGTAAGGAGAGCTGCATCTTCAGCATCGACTAAAGACGGGTTTGACTGCACAGACGATCGCGGGTTCGGGGATGAGGCGGGTGGAGGGCGAGGGAAGACAACAGGCGCGAAGGCGTTGTCGGGATCCATAATCCGTGGTGGTGGGGTTAACGGTTCATTGTTGATAGCATAAGCACCGGTGTACTCTGCCTGGTCTTCGTCCTCTTGAGGAAGCACAGATTCTCGATTCAACTCCCGCATCTCATCTTCCGACAGACGGTAGCCACCGTAGCCCAACTCGCCCTCCTCGGCCATAGTGGGGAGCACACCAAGGGTAGGGCGCTCAAGAAGAACACCATATCCGGAGGCGCCGGTTGAGGATGAACCAGAGGATGACAAGCTTCCAGTCAGAGGTGGAGGGACGCGTGGGACGCCAGGGCGCGAGCCCATTTCAGTGGCAACTTCTGCCATTGCGGCATCCCGACTGCGCTGGAGGAATGGATCGGCTTCTTCACCACTATGACGTGGGGAACCTTCTCCTGGTGTTCGACCGCTGTCCTCTCCCACAATGAAGTAATCATCGTCGATAGGAGTAATGGTGGAGAATACACCGGAACGACGGTTTCTCCGGCCCTTGCACCAGAGCCACATAGCCAGGAGGAACACGAAAAGGAAGATGAGGCCGAGGATGCTGGCAACAATTACACCAACGAGCTGGCCCCTGGAAAGTCCGCCCGATGAAGAGGAAGTCGCGGTCGGTACCCCGGACGTAGTTGTGAAAGATGTCGTAGGGGTGGTAGTAGAAGTTGAGACAGGCGGAATGGTTGTAAGAGATGATGTCGTCGTAGAAGACGATGCTGATGACACGGTAGGAATGGTAGTCGTGGATGATACTTCAGAGGTAGTTGAAGATGATGTGGAGGAAATAGAAGTCGTAACGGATGTAGGAGGTGTCGCAGGGGATGTTGTAGACGACGTGGGGGACACCGTCGGTGAGGGTGTGGTGGTGATAAAACCCGTGACGATTGTTGGAGGATACGTTGAACCACCGTAGGTGAACAGTGTGTTCAGAGGTATCTGTGCGTCCATACGTGTCAGCGCGAAGTCCAAATACAAAAGGGAGGAAGACTGACGCTGGGGCCCAAGTACGTGAGTGGCAAGTACACAATGGTCGTTGAAGTGACCACCTGGCCAGCAGCATTGGTTCCAACAACCTCGGACGGCGTCAGCCATGGAGGATACTCCTGGGTCGGAGCAGCCATCGGTCTACAATGGAGGTAGCTTTTGAATAAACTTGGCTGTAAAACAAATCGTTAGTAGTGAACGTGGGGTCTTCCTATCTGTACAACCCGTCAGAGGCAGCAATAAAAAGGAGGACGAGCGACATACGAAGATTTTGTGTTCTGGTATCGGACGTCGCGAAAATAAGGGAGAAAGGAAACAGGTGGCGGAGGGGAGGAGGAGGGGGATGGGAAAGCCTGCACGCTCCCGACACGGTTCGACAAGTCGAACATGGTCACGTGTTACTTCAATGAAGGTTGCCCAAATGGGCGCGGCGGCTTTTGTGGCGTCCTCGTCGTTCCTCCCTCTTCGATAGAACGGTAGTAGACGTTGCAAGACGTAAATTAGACACTGCTAAGTCATCTATGCGCTATAAAGCACGAAAGAAGGCCGTGCATTAGCACTTAGGAGGATCGCTTGGGCAATTCCACCGTCCCGAAATATGGCGCGGAATCAAATGTTTGGTGATGGTGGCACCGTTCAGTCCCTGAAGGGCTGCCCTTCGAGCACCTGGTTGGAGTGGCAGCTGGTGCAATGGTGCATGGATAAGAATGAGAGAGAAAAAATGGGCTGGTATGGTCGAGATGAGAGTCTCTTTATAGCATCGCGGTTACCTTGAGGCTCGAGTCCGAGACATGTAGCTTACGCCTGTTTGTCGGAGAAGCCATTGAGTGCAAGCATGCCGGACATTGCCGGCCGGCGACAAGCGCAGGTTTCTCGCTTTGTTTTGACGTGAGTCGCCTGTAAAGACGCGATTGCAAGGCTGGCACGCATTGGGCCTCAAGTGTCTCTATCTCCTCACCAATGACTTGCAGAGATTATTTTAGAAGCTCCAGGCTCTAGAGCGCAACATTGTATCGGCACACCTGAGCGTAGAAGTAATTGAAACGTTGAATCAATATGCGGTATGTAAATGAATGGTAATGATACTACAAATGAGTATGTATCGCTATGATGAATCAGAACATATGCTAAAGTCGTGTACGTCGTCGGTGGTTATAAAATGTCAGTCATCAATCGTTAAGTCCGTCCAAGCCCCAGAGACGTGCCCAAGCCAGAAGCCGAACCGAAAATAAGTAAGGAATAAATCAGTAACGAAGGTCGACGGCGACGTCCGCCTGCCATACGTCTTCATACATAGACGTTATGAAGTCTGATCAGGAAGAGATGCTCAAACTGGATATAGCTGGCGGCGATCCTGTACTTCGGGTCGGGGTCGGTGCAGATCTCGTTGCTGTTCAGCTGCGTGATTTACGGTCAATTTCTCCACAAATAAGCGAGGTGTGTGGAGACTTACTTCGAGGAACCTCAAAAAATAGTTGACACTGCACAACCCAGCTGCACCCTCGTCATCAAAGCTCCATTGGTTACAACGTCGACGTCGATGGAACGAGCCCAATCGATATGTAAAAATCCAGGCCACTAAAGACAAGAAAAATCAGAATATATATTCCGTCGGTTTGAATATTACACAAAGATCCCTTACCATAATCCGCACTTTAATCTTCCTACACCCCTTCCCCCATGTGCCATTTTTTGAGTTGTTAGAGAACGAATAGAAAAATCGTGAAAAGGGGTCACGGATTCGAGGCTTTGTGAGCTTGATGAAGAGACTATTGAGATCCATCGCAAGCTCATTGATTTTGTAAAGGTAGAGATCCCCGTAGTATCATGACGATATCCTCTCGAAGAGGGAGCAAGCGATAGGCGGTGGTAGCGCTTACAGCAACACGCTGCACAAAGCCATGAGCGCACCAGCCTTCAAATCTGCCTTTCACCACAGGAGCAACCAGATTTCGCGCCTCGTGCAGATAAAGCAACGCTCTACAGAAAAATATCAAGGTCGATGCGAACTCGCCACTCCGAGTGGAACTTCCGCGCACGTTATTATACGTTTGTTCCCGAAATCGTGCTCAGCACAAAGCAACGATTCCCTGACTACATAATGGCTCTTGTTGAGAGCTAATAGAGTCAACTCATTTTTTTTACATAAGAGGGGTTTAAAACGGTTTGTGCAAAAGAACGGGAGTGACAACTCGGAATTCGAAAAATGTTGAGGATTGACGCGCTCGATAACGACCGATGACGTAGCGACTGGCGGCTAGGAAGATAAGATAAGATAAACCCGACCCGACTAGATCTGGATCAGGGATATGTTCGTCCGCGAAGTCCGTCTAGTATCAAAGCTTCATTCGTGCCAACGAATTCGGAGAATGGCTCCCACTCACCTAATCAAGCTCTCTTTTCCCGCAATATACCCCAATAGTTTATAAACTTTTCGTGCCATGGCAGGACGCCATTGAAAGCCTGTTACGGAAGCTTGGATCGGACCTTGCCAGTGAGCTTGATCGTGACATCTCGAATGTGAATGCCTCTTACACTTTGACCACCATCTCCCTGTCACAACCTGACTGCCTGCATGGACATCAGCACCCAAGCTACTTCTCTTACACCTCCCCTTCAGGCTACCAACTCGGATCAAGTGCAGCCTGAATCAGAGCTCGATGCTGAAAACCTGGCGCCCATCAAGACACCTGACGGCGTACCCTCTATTTCCCCAGGTAAGTCGATGGCAGTCTTCTGCAATATCCCCTTTGTAGCTAAGAGACTTGATATTGATCAGAGAAATACGAAGAGCTCGTGCGCTACTTCAAATACGCATCTTCATCGTACACTTTGATTTGTCCGAGGCCTTGCGGGAACACCCTTGTCACATCTGTAAGCGTTCCCTTTCTTTCGGGGCGAAATTGGGCTTTTGATCATTGTTCCGATCTTTTTTTATCTAGTTCTCGAATGTGGCAACCGATATTCTTGGATTCATTGTCCGAGATTCGGCGAGGAAGGAAATCATTGTCGCGACTCGAGGAAGGTCAGCTCTCAGACATCAGCGATATTCTGGCTTGACCTTGAACTGGGTACGATCCTTCAAGTGCCTCAATCGCAGATGTCATCCTCGACGCCCAGGTTGTACAAGTGCCCCTCGTTGCACCTGGTGTTAAGGTTCTATGTGCGCCATTCTGCATTCCATTCCACCTAGGAATATATCGCTAACAAAACCTTTAAATTGCAGCTGAGGTTCGCGTACATGCAGGGTTTCTAGCAGCGTAAGTATCACCCCCAACTAGTATCTACTTCCACATATGCTCCTTTGCTGATTTCCTTGGATCTACTTGGAATAGTTGGGATTCTGTTGCACTCCAGGTCCTTACCGTCCTCCTCGCCCAACACAAGATCTATCCAGATTATAGTTTCGTCACGACTGGTCACTCACTGGGCGGTGCTGTTGCACTCTTGGCGGCACTCTCGCTGAAAGGAACATTCCCGTCGAGGTATGTAGCTCCGTTCGCTGTCATTTTGGAGCTCAGAGGGCACTGAAATTCTCAAATATTTAATGGTTCGAAATGAAGTAAAGTGAGAACGTATTCTTACGGCGCTCCTCGGACTGGGGTGAGTTTTGTCGATGGCAACGTCATCTATGGCAGGGCGTAGTACTGACTACAAGAAGAACGAAGCCTTCGCAGAAACCGTCAACACAACATTTGGGCTCAACGCTCATCGGGGTACGTAACACTGCTGAAGAACTGAGATCGTTGTTTCTTAACCTAAAACTCGACTAGTGGTTCACGCCAATGATGGGTACGAATCTCACCACCCCTCCAGATTACTCCAGGATTGCACTGACGGATCTCCTCTCATCGTCAGTGTGCCTACCATGATCCCTGGCATTCTGGGATACCATCACCACGGAGTCGAATACTGGCAATATGCCAGTCCTCCATCTAACTCCACAACGGTACAGTGCGATATGTCAGGCGAAGATCCTAAATGTTCCTTGTCGATACCGAGCAGAGGTATCACCATTGCGCATACCAACGTAAGTCTGCCACATGGAAGGGACTCATTCGAATGCTGACGTTACCTTTGCTCTTGGGTTTCTCCAGTACTTTGGTATTCTGGTTTCGACCCCGTTTTGCCTGTAACAGCGAAACTTGCTCAGATCTCTATTCCTCATGGTGGTTGAGATGGGACCTTTCGAACTATGTAAAATTAAACGCTGGCTTGCGAACCTAAGTAGTCGTCGAGTGGTATAGTAAGATGAGCTCAAGTGGCAGAGTAGCGAACAGCTTTTTCGGCGAAAAAAAGCATCAACGTACGTGGTAGACTAACTCTCTGCTTGAAAGAAGAATCCGCCAGCTTCGTCTTTAACCAAAGAGTGATTGGACCCAAAAGCCTGGAGCTGGAACCGAGAAACCTGAAACGAAGGTGTGCAGCGTACTCGATACGCAGCTACAAGTTCTTTGCCCCGTCCCGTCATCAGGGTATTAGTACCAGCAGATGACTGCCAACAAAGGCCGCTCCACGGATGAAGGCTAGGCGACCGTGCTGGACAGAGAATCAGCATTGAAAGCATCGGTAGCTTCCAAGCCATTTCGAGTACATCGCGCTAGCGATTCGATTCAGTCAAATTGCACAAAGGAAATTATGAAACTGAAACGTACGACGATATCATGGTCATATCGCCCATCGAGATGAATCGGGAGACGCAACGTCTTCAACTTGACACATCTCACAAGTTTGCCAAGGTGGTGGTGCACGGCACCAGGCCAAGGATGCGGTTCCGGAGCCACAATTTCCAGGTCTTCCAACGATCTTGAGTGCCGCGGCACAACCTCCCTAAAGATCTTTGAAGCCAACTCTGGTTCCATCTGCCTATCCTGCAGTGCGTTCAGGATGGCCGGCTCGACGGTGAGGGATTCGAGACCCTCGTACGATACAAGGTACTCGATGGTCTCTGCAATGACACCATCGACTCGGAGAGCGCTTAACTCGATCCTGCTTGTTGCTAGAGAGGACCAAAGTAGCCCATCCCGGGATCCTGTGCTTCTGGAGATATCGAGGGATCGGAGGGATCGAAGTGATAGGGATTGTACGTGAGAGGCGGTAAGGATGCAAGAACGGTTGGTTAGGCTAAGATGAACAAGCTGTGGTCCTCCACCGTTATCGTACCCCTCTGAATGGGCTAGTGCGGCAAATGAAAGTACATCCTGGCAACATGCTGACTTCCCATCAATGAAGCCCATACTCGGGACGCCAAGGGAAAGTGACGACAGATTTGGGCTGTTCTGAAGGGCGTCACGAATGGATAAGACGGACGACCTGGATAACCAGGTATAACACAAGGGATTCGCATACATTAACGCAAGGCTCCGCAAATTCGCATGCCCTTGGAACCGCAAGTCGCATTCCGACCTCCAGGATCCTTCCACAGTGATGCGAAGGTGTTCAAGGGTGGGCACATCGAACGCCGCTTGGAGAATGTGACAATAGATATCGTTTTCCAATATAGTCAAACTGGGAGTGGCGCTGTTCAATGAACATGATATGAGAGACGGTTACAGAAACCTCACTCAAGGGTATTCAGTCGCGTTAGCGCACGGACCGCTAATACTACTCGGTGTAGCACAGAGACCAATGGGACGGCATCGGGGTGGTCCTGGAGATTGGAGTTGATCTTGAGTTGCTTGGTATGAAGCTTCGGTCCGAATGTGTTCTTGATCATTGTACCCAATTGATGATCCACCCTTTCGAGAGCTGGGTTACGGATATCGAGCGAAAGGCGGGAAAACAGGTGGGGGTCAATCAGGCTTTGCATATGGGCGCAGGACAGGCGCAGAGCGCACAGGTCTTTGCGAGAAAGTAAGGTCTCGGTGTCATTTCTCTAGGGAGGAGGGTAAGGAACAGATGTCAGCTCGAGGGGGCAAATAATGCGTACCTGCGAGAAGATATGAAAGGCGATATCTTCTGGGATATGCTGTAGACCGGTGGCTGAGTCCATAGTCGAAGGGCGAAATTGCAAACCACGCCCAAGTGAGCTGGAGGATTTATACCTCAAGGAAGGGCAACGCTGAAGATCCGTGGGCTTCATCGAAGTTTATCGTCTTCGTAAACACCATCATCTGTCAGCAAGTGATTAACGATCGTAACAGTACATCAGTTGCTTGGATATGACCCTGGAAAAAGGAATCAAAGGTGGAAAGAACGGCAGAAGCTTTTCAAAGATGTGCCCGTCAAGAGAAGACTGCCCTTCCGAGAGCGAGGGTGCCACAGCTAACCAACTTTACCAGAAGGAAGCGTCACAAGATGGCTAGATCAATCCACAGCTCTTAAAGACGAGATTGTGTCATCCAAAATGAACTTAATGTTCCGATTATCCTGTCTACCGAGGTTTTCGGAGCAATGAACTTTAAATCAGGTCCATTTACTCGGGACAAGATGCCAGGGTAGAGTCGCTCGCGGGAGAAAGCCCATGGCGATTGAGAGGATCCTTGAGCTCTGCATGCTTTAGCTGGAACGTAGAGGCTGAGGTAGTCGGCCTTGAACTCACCAAAACTCACAACACACGTATCCCGTTGCACCGGCGGAAAGCATCCCCCATTGAGGCTTTAATGAATGGAATGGCACTTATCACCATTATGCTCGTGGTATTAGTCGATAGTGCGACACAAACGAAAATGTACAGTGCGCGTAATAAGCTGGCCATCAATTCCTCGTAGCCTCTGATTCGAGCAACTCCAATCGAGAGATTTGGCTATAATCCGAGTGAGCAATATGTGCTTCAGACATGATAGAAACTCACCGGTCTCGTACAGCCTCCTGCCATCGCTGCAACTTTGCGATCTCGTGGACTTGGAAGCCATATATCTTCGGTCGGTATCGATCAGCCTTGAGGGCGACGGTCGCTGTGCTGATATTCTCTCCACCACCTTCCGCAATCTCCTGCTCATCACGCGCTCGCCGGCGGTTTCGTCCATCTCCTGTCGCATCTCTGCTCGAGCCTGCGATATCGCTCGGGCCACTCTTCGGCGGGATTAACGTGGGATAAACGAGGAAAAGCAGGTGGGGGAACGTGGTGCCGAAATAAGCGCCATCAATCGAGCCATGGCGAGAGGACTTTGGGGAGTAGAGATCCTCGCAGCGACCGCAGTACAGTTTGACGGATTTCTCGTATGGAATGTCGGTGAGCCCAACGGGAAGGAGGGGTTGCTGCTGACACAGTACGCGAGGGCATCGTCCGAAATCGGCGCGCTTGTACTTTTCCAGCTAAACCAATATGAGATATTGAAGAGCTTCAGGTTAAGTGTAACTCACCATCTTTTGCAAACCACGAGCCGTTACAATCCATCGCGCGTGAATCAACCCGTACAATAGCCGCGCCTGCACGTCCAGGGACCCTCGGAGCTCGTCTTGAATATCGTCATCTAAAATGTTGTTCCAGTCAATGAAGCTTACAGGACATAGTCTGAACGCACCCAGTTGGTCTGTGATGAGATCCAATGCTTGAGAATAGTTGGCAACCTCATTGTTCAACCCCGTTAGATTGAAGCGATCGAGAATGAAATCTTCTTCGACTTCGCAGAAATATTCATTTCCCTTTGACGACAAGAACCACGAGATCCACTGGGAGGTTCAGTTGCAGCGTTAGTCGTAGTGAAGCCTTGAAAATGGGACCCTTGAACGTACAGAGCTGGTGAACAAAGCGCGTTAGCTTAAATTCAACGTTGATGTTTGGATTGTGCTTTACCTGGAGTAGTCGGAATCAGACCCTGTCGATAGATCTTCCACTAGTTCAAAGAGTTATTTGGAGGCTTTAGAGGTTATTTAAACGGACTCACTTGGTGTTATACGGTTTCAAGACCGAGACGGAGCGCGAGATGAGGGTGTGCGGAAGAGGAGCGAGTGTCACACATGATCCAATTGGGCAATGCGTCACAGTATGTCACACAGTGAATGGTCTGTCACGCCGGCGGCTTCGTACCTCTGACCACTCCGGCTAAGGACCCTATATTCTCTTCCCTGAACATCGTCGGTGTGTCTCTAGATTTCAATGGTAGGCAAAAGTATTTTGGATGTCCTACCGCCCGACATCCTGGACTTGGTGATTCGAGAGGTAAGCATTAGTATTGGATCTAAATCCCATCTATCACGATCGATGCCTTTCATATAGACCAGAAAGTATGATCGCAAGCATTTCTGCGGGCTGCGCATGGTGTGCAAGAAGCTTAACGAGCTTGTTGAGCCCCAGGCTTTCTCGATAATCACCATCAATTTCGCAATGGATGACTCGGAGAAATGGAAAACGATTCCTGAATTCCTCTCGAGTTTGGCTTCCGGCACGAGCCCGTACGTTCGTTGGGCAAAGGAACTTCGATTGGTTCTATTGGTTCCCAATCAATACCGCAAAAACTATCACGATCTTATGTCACAGTACGACCCGTGGCAGGACGCGAACTCGGAGCGCGAAATGATATTCGCTTGCCAAAAAGAATGGCCCCTCCTTCCTGCTATTGAGTCACTTGTCCAAGTAGAGCGCGTGATGTGCGTCGTCTCTTGTCCTATCCTCTCTACTTTCTCTGAATATTAGTCCATCGCTGCAGCCTTGCGATCGAATCGATTCAGCCATATCACGACGCTCTCTGTGCAGTCTCAAAATTACCTCGATTGCGAAATTTTGGGATCATGTTCCGAGGCTCCTGCTATGGTGACATCCCACTCGAAGGATTTTCGAATCTCAGCACCGTTTCGCTCATCGGCCTGACCATGACACCACACGTCATCGAAGGCCTAAAGCGCCTTTTAGCCAGGTGCCCATCCATCACCGACTTGGCTCTATGTACGTCCCACGAAGAGCCAGGTGACACCGAAGTGGATAGGGTTCAACTCAGCTCTCTCTTCGAAGATGTCCTGCAGCTTCCAGCGAGGGCTATCGCGGGAGCCACTACGACATCCACTTCCCCCTCAACTCTGAAGACGTTGATGATCCCTGCAAGACGATTTGTACTCTCCCCTTCGTGCGCGCCATTTTTGCGTGCCTTGACCAGCCTCTCGATTTTAACCGACTCTGCTCACGTTCAACCCTCTTTTTGGAAGTCCCTTCAGGACTCTGGAATTTGCCTGCAGGGCTTGAAAGTAGGCCCGTTGCTCCAACCCGTCGTCGACTACCTTCTGTCCTACTCAGGGGTTCGAGACTTGAAACTCGACTCATTGAGGAAGGGTCCTGAAAACGCCGAGAACATCACTCACCAATTCTTTCATTTCGTTCTTCCGATGCACCAAAGCTCGATAAAGTCAATCTCTTTCCAAAACCCCAAGCCAGGATCATGGGCAATCACCCAATCTTACCTCGACGGTGTCCTCCTGTGCAAGAATCTTGAATCCTTGAACCTTGTTTATCATTTCCCGCTAGAAGAGGACAACGGACCCCCTACAATCGAGCTGGTAAGTCAAGCGTCGCCTCTTCGTCTTGTCTTCCAACTTAAGCCTCTTTTTGTCTGTAGGCCGACTTACTTGGCAAAGTCTCTGATAACCTCCCCCGACTTGAAACTTTGGAGTTGTGCCATACGAGAAGACACCAGATGGATTTCAGCTCACTGACAGATTTGGAACGTCGTGAATATATTCGCTCAGTTTCCAGGTTGTTTGCCCTTCATATTACGAGCAACAAGTCCCAGTTCTCCGCCAAGCGCCAACCTCAGTTTATGTTGCGCGCAGCAGGGTCTGTGTTTATCTCAGCTCCTGCTGGATTGAAACCAGGAAGTGGACGTTATTGTTTCGAGCCTCTTGACCGCGACGATCCTCGTTTAAAACTTGTTGAACCTGTTTATAGTGTCGACAGGGAAGGATTTTATTGATTGTTTCGCGCCTCTTTTTGCTCTTCGAGATCTTCCGTAATGCATGTAATCAGCCATTTAAAAATACCCATGGACACACAGAACAGGTTGATTAGTGCGTTTGCTGTAATCTAATGCTTGACTCGGCCTTGCGAAGGACCATGAGCGCCCCAAATGTCACGCATAAGCCAATTGGGCAAGGGTCACATTTTGTCACATTCGCCGAAACACCAAAAGAGCTGATTCATCGTACCGAGCTCCATCTGTCCCCTGGACACACCTGTGCTTGTCAAAAAGGCAACGAACTGTAGTGTAACGAATTCCCAAAGACTCTATTCATTCAATTTTCGTTCTTTTCATTGTCATTATCGCCCTAGCAGCCCTTTCCAACGGCAATGGCAGACCGAAGTATCCTGGATATCCTCTCGCTCGAGGTCGTGGAATTGGTGGTTCAAGAGGTAAGTAGCATTATCATTATGCAGCGTACATCATGACATATACATTACACAGAGCAGAAAGTGCGATCGCAAGGGCTTCCATGACCTGCGACTGGTGTGCAAGGCGCTGAACAAGCTCGTTGAGCCCCAGGTTTTCTCGACCGTTACCATCCAGTTTGAAAAGGATGAAACAGAGAAATGGAAGTCCATTCCTGAGTTCCTTACGAGTTTGGTCTCTGGCACGAGTCCGTACGTGCGTTGGGCAAAGAAGCTTCTAGTGGTTCAGTTAGTTCCCAATCAATACCGCGAAAACGATGTCAACTATTGGGCAAGATATGACCGGTGGCAAGATGCAAACTCGGAGCGTGAAATGATGCTTGCCTGCCAAAAAGAATGGTTAGCTCCCGCTATAGAGTCACTTGTTCAACTGGAGCGCGTGCAGTGCGTCGCTTCTTTCACTGTCCTCCCTACTTTTTCTGAATGCCATTCCATCGCTTCAGCTTTATAGCCGATTCAAGTCAACCCTACCATGACGCTCTCTGTGCATTGACAAGGTTACCTCAATTGCAGACCTTGGGGATCTCGTTCCGAGGCTCTTCCTCTGGTTGCGTTCCACTCGAAAGATTTTCAAATCTCAGCGATATATTGTTATACGGCCTGACCATGACACGACAAACCGTCGAAAGCCTCAAGTGTCTCCTTACCAGGTCTCCATCCATCACGGGGTTGACCCTAGATGCCCGCACTCAGCCCAGTGAGACCGAAGTGAACGCGGTCGATCTCGCCTCTCTTTTCAAGGATGCCATAGAGCCTCCAACGAGTGCTATCGCAAGAGACAACCAGATGCCTCCATTCTCTTCAACTCTGAAGAGGTTAAAAATCTCTGCAAGATGGTTCAAACTCTCTCCTTTCTGCGCGCCATTTTTGCACGCCTTGACCAGCCTCTTAATTTCAGGAAATTCTGCTCACGTTCAGGCCCCATTTTGGAAGTCCTTTCAGGATTCTGGAATTCACCTCCAGGAGTTGAATGTAGGCCCGTTACTCCAACCCATAATCGATTACCTTCTATCCTACTCCGGACTTCGCGAATTCGTACTTGATCCGTCGGACTGGGATAACGAAGACAACGAGAACGTCACTCACCAATCCCAGGATCACCAAGATGACGAGAACATCGCTCATCAATTCTTTCATTCCGTCCTCCCAATGCACCAAAGCACTATACAGACCGTCGCTTTCCGGAATACCAACCCAGGATCATGGGCCATCGCCCAACCCTACCTCGAAGGTGTCTTCCTGTGCAAGAATCTCGAATCCTTAACCCTCGTTTATCATTTCCCGATAGAGGAGGACAACAGGCCCCCTACAATCGCGCTGGTATGTGAAGCGTCGCATCCCGTTTTGTCTCCCCAGCTCAACCTCCTTTTGGTCTTTAGGCCGATTTACTCAGCAAAATCTCTGACAACCTCCCCCGACTTCAAACTTTGAGGTTGTGCCATACGAGAAAACACGAGATAATCTTTGGACCAGATACTATCGAGCGTAGCGAGTATACCCGCTTAGTTTCCAGGTTGTTTTTGATCCATATTACCGGTAGCAAGTCCCATTTCCCCGCCAAGCGCCAACCTCAGTTCATCTTGCACGCAGCGGGGTCCACGTTTATCTCAGCTCCTGCTGGATTGGGCTCAGGAAGTGGACATTATCGTTTTGAGCTTCTTTACCGCGACGATCAGCTTGATGGCCCTGTTTATATCGACGACGAAGGATTTTATTAATGATTTGTTGCGCTCCAAAATGTACTTACTCGATGTTGTGGACCAGGTAATTCTGAATGGAGGCCCTGAAAACCTAGGGCAAGGCCTGCATGTTCCGGACAAATTTGGGGGACCTGGCCTGGTGGCCGGGGCCAAAAAGCGGACAAAAACTGAGGAAATTGGCCTCTGAGGCCGGGGTATTTTCTGGACAAACGAGGCCAAGGTGGGCCAAAGGGTCCGAAGTCGCGGAGAAAAATCCCTTTATTGGAAGGGCGGAAGCGGGCTTGGCGCCTCTTTCGCGTTTGAGGCCGGGCTAATTTCCGGACAAATTTGAGGGGAACTGAAAAATCGTCCGGCCACGAAACCTCAAAGTCGGCCGGCCTCCACCTAGGCTTTCAGGGGTCGTAGGGGGGCATGAATAGGGCCCAATTTCACACATGGCAAGTATCGCCATGTCGCGCCGAAGCATAAGGGCTGTCCATACAAACTACAGACTGAAAAAAGATCCTTTTGTGATCTCTTCATTCTCGTCACTATAGCCTCTAAACCGCAATCATGGCAGATCGAAGCATTCTTGATGTACTGCCCCCCGATATTGTGGAGTTGGTGGTTCAAGAGGTGAGCAATGGTGTCGTTTCTATCCATCTGTCACCGCTTACATCGATAGGGCAAGAATCATGATCGCAAGGACTTCTGTGGCCTGCGGCTGGTGTGCAAAGCGCTCAACGACCTCGTTGAGCCCGAGGTCTTCTCCACCGTTACCATTCAGTTTTTACGCGATGACTCAGGGAGATGGGAAGCTATTCCTGAGTTTCTCTCGAGTTTAGCGTCGGGTACGAGCCCATACGTGCGCTGGGCGAAGAGGCTTCGATTAAGAGGGTTGATTCCCATTCTCGCCATCACTCATTGGTCTCATTATGACCCGTGGCAAGGAGAGGAGCACCAAACGATGCTCGCTTGTCAAAAGGAATTGCTGGCTCCCGCCATCGAGTCGCTTGTTCACGTAGAGGTCGTGGAGTGCGTTGCTTGTCTTCCTCATCTCTTTTAGATTCCATCTGAATGGCTGGCTACCCATCCAGGTATCTTGCCAGCTCGAGAGAGCCATATCAAAACGCTCTCTCTACCCTGGCAAAGTTACCTCGATTGCGAGACTTACTGATCACCTTCCATACGAACTTCGACTTTCAAAACATTCCATTTGCAGGGTTTTCGAACCTCGATCGCATTTGGTTGGATGACCTCCCGATGACACCAGATATCCTCGATGGCGTAAAGGGCCTGCTTGCCAGGTCCCCTTCCATCACCGAATTGGTTTTAAAGGTCTCTTATGGGCTTGGTTCGACTAAGGTAGAGAGGCTTGAACTCAGTTCCATGGTTGAAGATATCATGCAGCCAAACTTCTCTCCGATGCTGAAGCATTTGACGATCTCCGCATCCCAGTTCAACCTCTCTCCATCATGCGTGCCTTTCTTGCGCTCCTTAACGAGCCTCGTCGTTTCGGACTTTACTGTTGTTCAACCCTCGTTTTGGAGGGCCCTCCAGGATGTTGGGATTCGGCTCCGGAAGTTGAAAGGGGGCCGGTTACGCCAACCCATCATGGATTACCTGCTTTCATACTCTGGACT
The DNA here is from genome assembly GCA_004126415.1 of Candolleomyces aberdarensis. Lineage (NCBI taxonomy): Eukaryota > Fungi > Basidiomycota > Agaricomycetes > Agaricales > Psathyrellaceae > Candolleomyces > Candolleomyces aberdarensis. Next base: position 20,992 of record SDEE01000206.1, read on the forward strand.
TCAAGACATTACCCTTCAATGGTCGGACGAGGAATTCGAAGAGATTGGGAGTATCGTTTCAAAATTCTTCCATGCCGTTCTTCCGAGGCACCGAGACACGATACGGTCAATTTCTTTCGGACCTCCCATGCTGGTACCGTGGCCCGTCACCCAATCGTACCTCGATGAAGGTGTTTACCTCTGCAAGAAACTCAAGTATTTGTCCCTCATTTATTACTTCCCCTACCCGAACGAGAACGCACGCACACCGTTATTCCCCTGGTAAGTACCTATTACGCATAGCTTTCACTGATCTTTTCCCAACTGAAGCTCCTTGGTCATAGGCCAACCTATTCAGCGAAATCTCCGACAATCTCCCTCAGCTTGAAACCCTACAGCTGGAACATACAAGGAAGTTCATGACTATGTTTGGGTGCGGCGACGGGTGTAGAGCTTCCGACTCGTTGCGGACAGTTGAAAGCGCATTTACCAACTACGTCGTTCGTAGCAAGTCCCAGTTCTCCGCCAAACGCCAACCTCAGTTCGTCTTAGAAGCGGCAGAGACCACGTTCACCCCAAAGCCCGTTAGCGCTGCACATTCAGGTTCAGAGTTAGATTCAGCAAGTGGAAGTGGAAGTAGAAGTGTAAAGTACTATCGGTTCGAACTTAGCGTTAGTGACGATTTAGAGTTGCAGCCAGATGTAGTTGACTGCGATTGCTGTCTGTATTCCGATGATTGATGCACTCGCTCTACTAGCTCTGATTGCGCAAATGCAACTCATATGGTACTGCTCCGGAATGTCGATGTTGTCCATACGATAATTCGTGTTTGCAATTGAACTGGTATTCGCGCTTCATGCAGTCACTCTATCGTGTCAGTCTGAACTTGGACTTAAGACGATTTGTTCCAATTGACTCTTCCTGACAACTTGTGAATGAGGGCTCAATGGAACGCACTCCGACGCGTCGAAGAGAACGATTCAGGTGCCGGATTCCACAATAAAGGGTCCCAGCGCTGTGTTTACTACTACACTGCTAATGCAAGCTCCGACCGTTTCTAGACTGCAGCGCGAGTGAAGTAGAGGCTTCGATATCGACGTGACTACGCCTGGTACAAAGATCCCTCTGGGCCCTCGACACCTACGAGACAGGCATTGCTGGAATATCACGCTCTTTTAAACCGTGTCCATAGTGATCGATGTCCGTCTTCGATATACAAGTAAAAAGATGATCCCTGCCTCCATCCCGAGGGCATCTTGCCTCACCCAGACGTGTTTTACCTTTCGCAAAAACTTGAAGAGGTCACTTTTGATGCAGTATGGATAGTGGATATCAATCGAGATAGTGCAGAAAGTCTGTAAAGAGCAGCAGTTTGGGGAGAAGATATCTAGCACTTCACCTAGTCGCGTCATCTACTCAACTAATGTACTGTACGACTGTGAAACGGGTTGCCACCAGTGATGAATGTATGGGTCAAGTTCTAGTCAAGGATTGTTCCACAAGAACACCGCTGCGAAGAGCTGGTGATCTGTATAGCCCCTCGCAGGTTCTAAGCGTTCTCTACACCTCTCTTCTTCGTTGTAGCCAAAAACGTTTCATTCCTCCACCATCTAGCTTGATTACAATCTCCCCGCGCTCTGATGGCGCTTCAATCCGCATCTCTGGAAGCCCAAATATTTGCGCTTGGCCCGTGCGCTGCGTTATTTGGTCCGTGCGCCTTCCCCGCCTATATAAGCACCTCCCAACCTTTTGAGCAACTCATACTTACCTTGATGGCATAAACCCCTTCACGTACTGGGTATATGGGCTATGGATGCACTTCATAGCACGGCGACCTTGTCCATCCAGAGTGTGGCTGTAGCTTGTGTGGGGGTATCCCCTCATGCACTGTCTTAATATTTTCCTGCCCTCCTTCGGCCACTCTGGCTGGGGAGGCTTCTATTTTGTCGGGCGTCGGTCCTAACCCTAACCCTAAGCTGGGCGCTCACTCGAAAACGATGGTTGCCGCCTGCCTGGTACGATCTATAATTATATACTAAGGATCAACAGGATGTAGTAGATACTGGAGCCGACCAGCATCGCTTACAGTCTGTAAAATGAGGTTACAGAACGAAATTCAGTAGCGCAGGTCCCTCAACTCTTTCATACCGATGTTTTGACTAGTAGCCTGAACTTCCTCAAACGTCACCGACGAACCTCTTCATGTGCTTGTGGCGCCCCTCGGACCTCTTTCAACGTTATAGTGATAATCGTAGGCGATAGCTATAGCTCTTACAGTACCATGATCAGGACCCTTCACCCCTCCCCACCAATTCGTTCAGTACCACCCACATGTTCCGAGGCATTTTTTTTGACTCGGATACTACGAGGGGTCGTTGCATGCCAAGACGGTGCTTCCGCCATCTGCAGCCATCACTCCGGCCGCTGTTTTCCGTTGTTCTAGTCAAGCAGGAACATCCACCGGTCGTGATGAGTCAAAATTGGATAGCGAGAGGTGGCATCGATGGCGTGCGATTGACCGCCTGTGGTCAGTCTCATACTTTTTTTTTTACTTGTCGAAGGATCACTAGTCGCTTGCTCCTCCTGTCCGCAACATTTTTTCATTCATTACGGGTCGGCTCGTTCTCAACGTTCCATGTGCTCAGAGACCCCAATTCAGAGATTGGGACTTCGACTGTTACGGGATATCCAATCGGGTGGATATTGGAGCTACTGTGACGGGTTATTTCGATCGATGCCTTTCAATCACGCAACTGACACGATGCTGACTCGGAGCACCACAGCCCCTTATCAGAGTCACGGGCGCCTATTTGCGAGACAAACTGAATGGTGTACACGATGGAGCAACCACAGTTCTGTGACCCCTTGACCTAGGGGGTTGCGCCTTTGCCTGCTCTCACTACGTTCGAATTGTACATCCTGTTGCATACAGCTGCACAATTGATTCGCGTGTATGGAGCTTGATTCCTCGTGTTCCATTCACTTCGAGCGCCCGTGACCCTTTGCGGTTTATCTAGGTGGCTCGACTGTCAAAAAAGCTTTTTGGGGCGTCGCTCCAGGATCCAGAGGCCAAGAGATATTTGCACCTTGATTGAATTGAAGTTTCTCTCGGCTTCTGATTAGGTAGGTCCACGTAGGAAGGGTGCACCCAACAATCGGAAACAAAGGGGTCATGCGTGCGTGCGTGGTTATCTTTGGGCATATATTTCACTCAGGTCTTCTAGAGATTTGAGTTTCATTTGAACATCTGACTGTCGCATGATATGACACTCTCTTCGGTTTGCAAGGAACTGGAGCCCAGAGCATTTTTGGGGTATCGCACACTGGCCTACTGTGACTTCGGAGGCAGCGCTTATCGCTGCCATTGAAATAAAGGGCATGCTCTAACCTCCCTTCCTCTCCCCAGCTCCCCTACCAAGTCCATACTCCAAGGCCCTGCCATGAGCAACGGTATGCTTCCCTAGTTTTTGGCTTCCCTGACAACCGCTGAACCTCTGGTTCTCTCAAGATATATTACCCAGACATCGTAACCATCACCGTACGCTTTCAGATGTAAGCGGGAAAATGACGATGGCCTCACTTGAGAATGGCAAGTGTCGTCAAGTGCCATTTCTACGTCTTATTGACCCCTCTTCCTTTTCGTTTACATAGATCCTCAAAACTACTATAAAACATTCTACGATCAATTTACGAATATCATTGTGATTGTGAGCACCCATGGATCTGTTTCCACTGTTATGACATGGAACTAATGCATGGCCAGGCGACCTTCAGTGGAGGCGTCGAAGCGGCTATTCTAGCGTTCATGCGAGACCTCCTCGACGACGAAGCCTTTGACGCCAAGTTATGGAGGGACGACGCCAAGAACCAAGGCAGTCGGCTCTACACCACCTACTCGCTGGGCCTGATGCTCGGACTCCTGGCCATCGCACTGAACATCACAGTCGCTGCTGTTGCAGCCGTCAACGCAGCCATCGCGTGCCACTTCTCGTTGTTCACGGAAGACAGCCACAAGCGCACCATGAAGTACCGCGTCGTGTTCTGCATGATTCTGCAGTTTATTAGTGGTGCCGTCTCTGGAATGTCCTTCATTCTCCTCACCCTTAACTACGATTGGTCTTTCGCTGTCGTCGCCGGGTTCCTGTTCTTTGCGGGCTCGGTCGTGGCAGCGTATCACCTCATTGCGCTGTTCGGTACCCAATGGTTAATGAGGCTGTGGGCGCAGCCTTTACACATCCTTTCCCTGTTATTGTGTTCTCTCGCATTCAGCTTCGACGTCTCGACTCCTTCAAGGAGTTCTTGGTTCACGATTACGACTTTTGGGGTGACGATCGTATACCATACGGTCGCGGTCCTATACAATACATCTCCCTATCATCAGCATCCGAGCATTGCTGAAATATGCTGTGTTTTCGTGATCTCGATGTTCTGGGCGAGTTGTTCGGTGACGACGAGGATTCTGGGCCGGTGGTTTGAGGGAGAGTGGGGTCTGGCCAACATGTATGTGGTATGCATCCTTTCTGCGTTGGAAGCGGCCGTGTTATTTGCTATTGGGGTGATCAATTCCGTCTTATTGGACCGTTGGATTGAGCGGAATCGGCCCGAGACGGTAGCATGGGGTGTGTCAGCGATGATGAGGGTTGTCCACTTCTTCAAGAAACTGCGTAGAAATATCAAAGCCATGTTCACTTAGCCGTTTTCCTCCAACTCTTTCCGTTTACGATTTGTCGAGTATTAGCCATGTATTGTCATTTCTGGTTTATTGGTACCGTTATCTGTTTGTGTATTCGGCAATCAAATTTCTTGGCAAAGGGACCAGGTATGTTCGTGAGGTTGTACCTCAAGCCAAGCTTCGTCGTATAGGAAGCTTCTATTCGGGCGTCACTGAAGGCCAAGACCCCAGCGCAAGGGAAAGTCTATATACGCTCATACGGAAGACAGCAAGTCGATCCCAGATCACAACCTCAAAGCATCTTCAAGTTGATGTGAAAAGCACTGGACGATCCCGTTGAACCCTGGGTGCTCTCGACCCTTGCCATCCGGTTCAGAAAAGATAATAAATGAATGTCGATTCCCGAATTCCACTCGGAGTTCNATGGTACCAACTTATTCATTTTTGTCGTGACTTGAAGGGGTTGTATCACGCTAACTTATTCAGCGACATCTATGACGTCCCTTTGATTCTCTGGTAATTTCCTCCGTTCTTTCCGTCCACATCGTCACCATAGACTCTAAGCCGCATTCATGGCAGAGCGAAGCATTCTAGATGTCCTGCCCCTCGACATTGTGGAGTTGGTGATTCGAGAGGTGAATACTGGTATCGTTTCCATCTGTTGCGACTTACACCTTCCGTAGGCCAAGAATTATGATCGAAAAGACTTCTGTGGGCTGCAATTGGTGTGCAAAGCGGTCAACGGGCTTGTTGAGCCCGAGGTCTTCTCCACCATCACCATTCGCTTCGTTAGGGGTTATTCGGAGAAGTGGAAGAATATTCCTGAATTTCTCTCGAACTTGGCGTCGGGTACGAGCCCATACGTGCGCTGGGCAAAGAAGCTACAATTGAGTGATTTGATTCCCATTCAATTCGCCGATGTTCGTTGGTCTCAATATGACCCGTCGTGGCAAGGCGAAGAGCGCGAAGCGATGCTCGCTTGTCACAGAGATCTGTTGGTTCCCGCCATCGAGGTGCTTGTTCGCGTAGAGGTCGTGGAGTGCGTTGGTTGCCTTCCTATTGTCCTTCACACTTCGTCTGAATGGGTACTCATCACAGATATGTCGCCAACTCGAGAGAACCATATCATGACGCTCTCAGTGCTTTGGCAAAGTTGCCTCGATTGCGAGACCTGTCAATCATCTTCCTTTCAGATTCCTCCTTTGAAGACGTTTCATTTGCAGGCTTTTCGAATTTCAACAGCGTTCATTTGAATAGCCTGCCGATGACGCCGCACATCCTCGACGGTGTGAAGGCCCTCCTTGCCAAGTCCCCTTCTATCACAGAGTTGCTTCTAAGCACCCCTCCTCAGCCGGACGTGCCTGAGGTAAAGAGGGTTGAGCTCAGCTCCATGGTTGTACATGCCATGCGGCCAAATTTGTCTCCAACACTCAAGGGGTTGACGATCTCCGCGGCATCGCTCAACCTCTCTCCATCGTGCGCGCCTTTCTTGCGTTCATTAACCAGCCTCGAGATTATGGACGACTCTGTTCACATTCAGCCCTCATTTTGGAAGGCCTTCCAAGATAGCGGAGCTCACCTCCAGGAGCTGAAAGTGGCCCCGTTGCGGCAACCCATCGTCGATTACCTTCTTTCATACTCTGGACTTCGAGACTTTACCCTGGACTGGTCGGATCAGGATACCGAAGACGTGGAAAAGATTGCTCCGCAATTCTTCCATGGCGTTCTTCCGAGGCACCAAGATACGATACAGTCAATTTCTTTCGGACATGCCAAGTTGGGACCGTGGACCATCGTCCAATCGTACCTCGATGAAGGTGTTTACCATTGCAAGAAGCTCAAATATCTGGATCTCATTTATTACTTCTCATCCCCGAACGAGATACCCACGCACCCCGTAGTACCCCTGGTACGTACTTATGCTTCACCGCTTTTACCTATCTCGGCCCAACTAAGGGTCCCTGGTTTTAGGCCAACCTATTCAGCGGAATCTCCGAGAACCTCCCTCACCTTCAAATCCTACGCCTGTCACCCATTAGGATGCTCCAGAGGGGTTTCGAGCGCGGCTATACATATAGGCAATATTTCCAGGACGGCAGGGAATTTGTTAGCTACATCATGAGTAGCAAGTCCCACTTCTCCTCCAAACGGCAACCTCAGTTCGACTCGGACGTGGCAGGGACCGCGTTCATCTCGAAGCCCGTTGGCGCTGCAAGTTCAGGTTCAGGTTCAGAGTCGGATTCAGTGCAGGTAGAGAGTACTATCGGTTTNGATTTTCCCAGCGCTGGTGACGATCTCGAATCGCAGCCTGATGAGGATATCTCTGATTGTGATGCTTATTCGGTAGAGTCATGACAGATTCTATGATTGATGATCCCATTCTTTGCCCCTGCAGAATGTACTACTCTATCTGGTCTACTAGCTACATTTGCGCAAATACATTCCTCATACAATTCATGACGCCTACGGCCTCCTCATTTGCGACCTTGTCTCGGAGGAAGGGTAGCTTGCAAGGTCTTTTTCGCCCAATAACCAGAGTCTCCTGAGAGTCAACCATGGCATTGAAACTGTCGGAAGCGTATATGTGAGCATTCGATTCGTCCGATATTCTAGGATAGTCTATCTCCAACTCAGATTTATATCACACTGGCATCCTCGATTTCTATAATCATAATCTTTCTTTGATGGCTGGTACCAGGGATAGATAATGGGGAGGAAAGCATCCAGGATGAGTGGGTTTTCATATCCTGTTTATTGAGGCATTCTGAGTGCTCTCCCTCTACGCTTCCCGAATACAAATTCTGACTTTCTGACCATCTCACTGGTACGTAGTATCTGTCACCACCTGATTATCACACCAGCATCCAGGGACAGGGCTACTGTGACCGCAGCGTAGACCTGAGTTTCGCGAGGGAACGGTGCACCAGATTCGGTCTTGGTTCGGCCGGTGCTGGATTTGATCAAGGGCGCGCGATGGCGGAGGACCTGAGGTGGTTTAGTCCCATAATTTCTTCGAAGGAAACTGTTATCTAAGATGAAGATGCGGAAGTCGGTGCCCTTCGATCTGACAGCCTTACTAGGGTGATCCTCGAGTCGTGGATGGAGGGAATCCACCGGGACTCTCCCTGGGAAGAACGGATTCTACTTGAACGAGGATTAGCAGAAGCACAATGCCTCGTAACTGTCAATGCCAAGGGTTTGGTTTATCAGCTCTGGCAATCGGGTTGGGCTTGTTTCGTCGGCCTGTTCATCTGTGGTGTCGCTGTGTTCTCCTTATGATTTCTCTGTTCGATCGGACTGGTGTCAACACTTTCTGTCTATTGTGTACGAATGTTCTTGGATTGTGGACAATTTATTTCCGAAATTTCTTCACCACTTGCAAATAGGGGCCGAATGGGACGCGACGCGCCGCGGCGCGTTGAGAACATCTGCGCCACCTCCACGGCATCAGCCACCCAGAGACTGAAGTTTGAACGTTACCGGACCCCACAAACGTTTCCCTCCCTTACTGTTCCTCTGCCCAACGCAAGCTCCGAGTCCAAACGTGTTCTAGGTGGCTGTAAGCGAGATGAACCTGGGAGCCTGGGGGGAAAGCGTCCGAATGGGGTGTTGCGGGGTTCCGCTGGACTCCTTCGATTTTCTCTAATTGCGCACAATATCCTCTTTATCTTCTAACCATCATCTTATCTTCGCCAGCGCCAGCGCCTACAAGTTTCGTATCAGAGAAGCCAGCGCTAAGCCGCCAGATCAATTAGCCGGTAGGAATCCTGATCAGAAAACGTCATGATGAATGTGGGGACCTTTCTTTGACTCACACTACCATCCAGCCGCCCCACCATTCACCCTCAAATCATGTATCGTACCAAAATAGCGACGGCGTCGAGGTGCGTGTGGTGTCGAATCTCGGGTATAAGTGCCGCCTGCCTGAAGACTAGACTATCTGCCATCCGGATCCTTCATCCTCGTGTTGTTTTAGGTTGGGGTCTAGGCTCGCTCGCAGCTCCAGTTATAAACCCCACCACAAGCTCTCTTCTGCCTTCAAGTGCAGTAGCCCAGCTGCTCTCAATCGTGCAATGTCGTCGACCAACCCCACTCCCAACGCCTCGCCTGAGCGATCCCTGCAAGACCTCTACACCTGGGGCGTCCCGCATGTCAATGGCGGGCTCGGCAGGATCACTGAAGGGCTCATGACCAAAGGCGATGGTACATACGTCGAATACGCCGATGGGAAACGTATGATGGACTTTACGTGTGGGATTGGGGTGACCAACCTTGGACATGCCCATCCAAGGGTCAGCGGTGCTGCTGCTGAGCAGTGTATGAAACTCGTTCATTCTCAGGTGAGACAATCGATTTCGTACCTCAGGATCTCTTACTGACAGACGAATAGTGCAGCATCGCATTGCACGAACCCTACTTGAGGCTCATCGAGGCTCTACTGCCTATCATGCCCCACTCCTCCCTTGACTCATTCTTCTTCTGGAACAGCGGTTCGGAGGCGGTGGAGATGGCGATCAAGATGGCAAGGCTCTTCACGAAGAAGCAGAACATCATATGTATGGGCGGGGGGTACCATGGGCGTACATATGGTGCTATGGCAGTGACGAAGAGCAAGACTATCTACTCTGAGGGTACCGGGCCTCTCATGGTGCGTTCTTCCCTCCCTCCTTGGCTCCAACGATGCTAAAAATAGATTTTCTGATTTTGCAGCCTGGTGTGTTTTCCATCCCTTATCCTTACTGGCACCAATGCGGTCTACCCCAATCCACCCCCACCTCCGAAATATCCTCGTTCTGCCTGGAAAGACTCTCCCTCCTCCTCTCCCAACAAACCTCCCCCTCAGACACAGCAGCTATTATCATCGAGCCCGTCCTCGGCGAAGGCGGCTACGTCCCCGCTCCAACCGAGTTCCTCCAAGGCCTCCGTAATGTCTGCGACGAACATAACATCCTCCTCATCATTGATGAAGTCCAGAGTGGGATGGGTCGCACAGGCGATTACTGGGCTGTCAAAGAAAGTGGCGTGAAGCCTGATATCTTGTTGACGGCGAAGGGCTTGGGGAATGGGTTCCCAATCAGCGGGATAATCACGAGGAAGGAGTTGAGCGATAGGCTGAAGAAGGGGAGTATGGGTGGGACGTATGCGGGGAATGCAGTTAGCTGTGCAGCTGCTACCGAGGTGTTGAAAGTCTTCCAAGACGATCGGGTGTTGGATAACGTCAAGGCGAGGGAGAAAGAGTTGTTTGGCGCGTTGAACGCTTTGAAGCAGGACGCAGAGGTTGGAAAGTTCATCTGGGATGTTAGAGGGAAAGGATTGATGGTTGGGTTGGAGTTTTTGAGTGGGAATGGGGCGCCGAAGAGTATGGCGAAGAGGGTGGCGGAGAAGTGTATTGAGAAGGGGATGTTGATTTTGACGACGAGTGTGTTCGAGGTGATTAGGTTCATTCCGCCGTGCAATGTGAGCAAAGCCGACCTAGAGAAAGGGTGCAGGATTTTTGAGGAGGCGGTGAGGGAGGTCGTGAAGGAGGGTTAGGGCCACAAAATTTCAAGGAGCTAGTATAATCATTTTGAAGCTGTATCAACTGAGGCTTTCGTCAATGAAAATTAAACCAGCCAGAGCCGCTGGCAACAAGGATTGGCCACATTTTCTTAGAACTCAATCAGCGAGTATTCGAGGGTCCCGAGCGTACCTCGAGGTCAGTAACTTCCCTGTCGCCTTGGTCTCGGGGAGCGACTTGCCCGCTTGTAGGCCTTCGGGTGAGGTGAGCGCCTTCGCCACCCTGCCGAGCCACTGGCAAATGCGCGGTGATCAATACAGATCATCGTTATTTCTTCCACTTTAAGCGGGAGGCGGTGAAGAGATTAGTCTCGCTTAGGCATCAACGCAGGTTATATTGCATGGTAAGTGAAGGCGATAGCGCTCGTAGATTGCACTAAAGGAAGACAGAGATTCGATAAGACATCATGATATACAGTACAAAGCCGTGGGTCGGGGGTCGAGAACAAGACCCAACGTTCTACGCAACGAGCACCTTCACCAGCATTGTCGGCCAGGGCCCCCACAAGGGATTGCCTGAACGGTTCAAGAAACGATTTTAACAGCCAGGGGTCTCGAGAGTGGGCACCGCTTACATTCGCAGAAGCATCTCGAGCAGTAACATCGGAACTGGAGAGCTCGATTGGCGTGGCGGAAACTTGGAGCCCTGACGAACAGCATAAAATCGTGTTAAGCCAGGACTGACCCAGAAGGGGTATGCTAGACTTACCACTACCAACGAGGGCAACAACAAGGTAAGCAAAGAATTTGGTGAACTCCATGGCCTGTTGGGTTGGGGTTGTTGTGAGGAGAAGAACAAGAGGGTGGTTGATTACGCCAGAAAACGGACGCCTTTATGTACCCAACAAGTCACGGAGTCTTCCGACTACTTATATTCAATGTCAAGAAAAACGGTTTATGCAGTTGCTAAGGATTTGTAAGTGATCTGAATTGCATACCATGTTTCGGGTTTCACGTTGACATGACCAACCATTATGAAAGCTAGGGGTTCAGCGAGCGGCAGAACTTGAATATTGTGTCGTCCGCTGCAAAGTGAGCATCCAGGATTTGTTTCCAATGCTATACGTTGGTACGTTGTTCGAGTGGGTGACTGGGGAGCTGGATGAAATAATGTCTCATTATCTTCTGCTCATGCTTCACTAACCACAGAGGGCTCCGGTCGCTAGTAGACCTCGTTCATTCCCCGCATCTGGGCGACTCCACGACCCGTCCTCGTGGCTCTCCTATCGTCCAACGAATCTTCCTCTCAACTTCCTCTCTTACCTGATATCGATCGTTATCACAGCAGTAGTCCCCTGGATCGGCATGTGCCATCCACCTACGTTACGTTTTCGAGATCAATGAAAACTTTAGTTCTATTTGGGGCACCCAACCCAGAGACCCCGGATCTTCATCTGTGTGAAAGAGGCATCATAGTAGCTGCGGAACAGAGCATCATTCATAACTTTCTGGACAATTGGAACGTGGTTGAGCAGAAGACTGCCCCGTTCTGCTTTCTTGAGCACCCCCTTCTTGTCTTGACCCGACGAGGTGTGTGTTCGGAGCAAGCCGACCGACATCACTGAGCGCTGAATTCGGCAGTGTCTCCCTATCAGCACGATTCACACGACTGAGCGCCCATTAGCGCCCAGCCCCTATAACGACAGCTAGTACGGCTTTGCCGTCAAGCTCGCTACTCTGGCGCCTTTGTTTTGGTTTCCACCGTCGCGATTCAAGAATGTGCATTGCCCCTGGGAGTATGAAAGCTACTTTAATTACGGTCCGGTCAACAGAGTACACATTCGTCTTTCAACCCATGATGTTAGCATCAGTGGTCTTGGCACTCGTTCTCCGTAAATCAGCGTGCTCTGCAATTCCGAGGAATTCGGCAAGATAGGGTCTTGCGGCATCCCGTAATTTTTGCATTTCCCAGAAGCTTTCATGGCCCCCGAGTCCTGTCCTTATCACGTAATTTGCTATGTACCTGCCGAAAATGCGATCGTTTCTCGCTCGAGTGACTAAGATGACTTGATCCATGTTACTGTCTGGACGTTCCGCCATCATCACTGTGTTGTTCGAGCCACCTGTATCTATATTGCACAATATTAACAGCAGGCCATCAATTGCTTGCTGGACTGGCCTTCTCCCCTCATTCTCGGATTGTGGAGGAATAAAAAACGTGTGTTTAGCCACTGTCTTATCCATCTCTCAACGATCAGATAACCATCAATACCTTTATCTGTGCTTCTTTTACCAAGAGAGGCAACAAACCGTTGGTCAATCACAATGGATGCGTTTAGCAACAAGATCTTAAGCTATCGTTCGAGGGTAGCTCTTACAATGTACATTTGACTACAAGGTCCGTAGACCAAGGCGTGAAGCATAACAGTATATTAAAAAAAATCAGGAAAGAATGAGAAAGATCCTTGACTAAAAGCAGTCTTCAAGCTTCAAGCCTGGGAGATGGACGCTCTGCATTCCCTTGATGGGATTTCTTGGCAATGGAGGGGTGATGACCTACTTCGCTCGGACCTGATCTCCGCGCTTGGGGACAGTAGGTCATGATATAGGTTGGGCGCTCATACGCTTTGAAAGGTCAGACGAAATGGGAAGATGGAGGTGAAGAGGGGGGCGATGAGAGAAGGTGGGGGTAGTGTGTCGGCTGGGTGCGCTTTTACGAGTGCTTGCTGGGTTGTGAGAAGTTGAGACAATGATGAGGACAGAGAGGGTCAAAATATTCATCTTGAAGCTGTATCAACTGGGGCTTTCGTCAATGAAAATTAACACCAGCCAGGTCATTAACCTCCTGATCGGGGAGCGACTTGCCCCCCTTGTGGGCCTTCGGATGAGGTGAGAACCTTTGCCACCCTACCAAGCCACTGGCAAATGCGCGGTTATTAGGCAGTTTGTGCGCAGCCACATGGAGCCACCCGTGGCAAAATAATGATGTGCGCGCCGGCCTGGTGGCTTGCGTGTGGCTTTCTACGTGGCTCGCACCTTTCTGTCCCAATACGTCCAAATGTCTATAACTCGCAGCCAAAAAAGCACAAAACGCGACAGAACAGTCTCCCACCTCGGGGACTGTGAATAGCAACCTCCCTCATGAGCCAACACCCCCAGTTGCTAGCTGATTGAATGACAATCCTCGTCTGCATGGTGGACCTTACCCCGTGTAAATCTGGTGGAATAGGCTCTAGCCTTGTGCTGAAATCGGAAGGCTATCTCACTCACCGAAATTGCTCAAGCCATTGGTCATCACCCAGAGTATATAAATCAACCTTCTCCCCTGGCCTATACCTCGCTGATTTGTTCCTCTTCTTCATCCCATTCTTCAATCACTTGATCGAGAAACTGGAGAAATGAGAGACCGCTAGCGGGAATTTCAGTTTCCATGGCTGGAAGAGGAGGCAAGGGATGTCGTTCTCGGGATTTGCAAATATTGATCTATTTTAGAGATTGTAGACGAGTTCTATACGATGTACATACGCACCGCAAGGCGTGTTGAGCGAGCCACGGAAGAAGCCACAAGCGAGCCACCGGGCTGGCGCGCACATCACTATGTTACCACGGGTGGCTCCATGGCTGCGCACAAACTGCCTATTAGTACAAACCATCGTTATTCTTCCCCTTTAAGCAGAGGCGGTGAAGAGATTAGCCTCGCTTCAGCGTCAGCGTAGGTTTATATTGCATGGTCAGTGAGGGCGATAGCACTCATAGATTGCACTGAAGGAAGACAAAGATTCGATGAGAAATCACGATATACAGTACAAAGCCGTACAGCCGGGGTTAGAAAACAAAACCCGACGTTCTACGCAACGAGCACCTTCACCAGCATTGGAAGGCACCACCACCGGGTCGTCTACCCCCACAAGGGTTTGCCTGAACGGTTCAAGAAGCCATGTGAATAACTAGGGGTCTCGAGAGTGGCCCGGGGTACCACCTACATTCGCAGAGGCATCCCGAGCAGTGACATCGGAGCTGGAGAGCTCAACTGGCGTGGCGGAAACTTGGAGCCCTGACGACCGGCATAAAATCGTGTTAACCCAGGACTGACCCGGAAGTGGGTATGGCGACCTAGACTTACCACTACCGACGAGGGCGACAGCAAGGTAAGCAAAGAATTTGGTAAACTCCATCGGTTTGTCAGGCTATCGCAAGGAGGCCTTGGTGTGTTCGGTTGGGGTTGTTGTGAGATGAAGAACAAGTGGGTGGTCACGTTTGGGTCAATAAGAAATGCCACAAAGCGGACGCCTTTATGTACCCAACAAGTCACGGAATTCCCCGACTACTTATATTCAATGTCAAGAAAAATTGGTTTACGCAGTGAAAAGAAATCTTGTAATTGATCTGAATTGCATACCATGTTTCGGGTTTCATGTTGACATGACCGACCATTAGGAACGCTAAGGGTCCAGCAAGGGGCCTAACTTGAATAATGACTCGTGCCGCTGCATAGTGAACTTCCAGGATTTGTTTCCAATATTATACGTTGGTACCATGTTCGAGTCGGTGCCTGGGGAGCTGGATGGAGCAATGTCTCATTAGCTTCTGCTCATACTTCACTGACCACAGAGGGCCCCGGTCGCTAGCAGACCTCGTTCATTCCCCGCACATCTGGGCGATTCCACGACCCATCCTCGTGGCTCTCATATCGTCCAATGAATTTTCCTCTCTTACCTGATATCGATCGTTGTTGCAGCAGTTGCTCCCCTGGATTGACATGTGCCTTTCACCTGACGTAACGCTTTCGAGATCAATGAAAACTTTGGTTTCCTTTAGGACACCGAACCCAGAGACCCCGGATCTTCATCTGTGTAAAAGAGGCGTTATAGTAGCTGCTGAACAGTGCCTCATTGTAATATAACTATCTGGGCAGTTGGAACGTGGTTGGGCAGAAGACTGCCCCGTTTTGCTTTCCTGAGCACCCCATTATTACTCACAGCCTTTTGTCTTGTCTTGACCCGACGAGGTGTGGCTTCGGAGTAAGCCGACATCACTGAGCACTACATTGAGCTCGGCAATGTCAGTCCCGTTCACACGACTGGGCGCCCATTAGCGCCCAACATCTATAACGACAGATAGCACGGCTTTGCCGCCAAGCTCACTACTCTGGTGCCATTGTTTTGGTTTCCACCGTCGCGACTAAAGGATGTGCATTCCCCTTGGGAATACGAAAACCACATTAATTCCGGAGAGTACACATTGTGATCCAAATGGTCTTTCAATCCATGGCGTTAGCATCGCTAGTCTTGGCACTCGTTGTCTGTAAACCAGCGTGCCTTCCAATTTCGAGGAATTCAACAAGATAGGGTCTTGCGGCATCCCGTAATTCCTGCAGTTCCCAGAAGCTTATATGCCCCCCGAGTCCTGTCCTTGTCACGTAATTCGCTATGTACCTGCCGAAAACGCGATAGTTGCTCGCTCGAATGACTAAGATGACTTGGTCCATGTTACTGTCTGGACATTCCGCCGTCATCAATGTCATTCTCGGATTGTGGAGGATTAAAAAACGTGTGTGTAGCCACTGTCTTATCCATCCCTCAACGATTAAATAGCTAGTACTACCTCTACCTGTACCTCTTTCACCAAGGGAGACAATAAACGATTGGTCAATCACAACAGATGTGTTTAGCAACAAGATCTTAAGCTACCGTCTGAGGGTAGCTCCTACAATGTACACTTGACTACAAGGTCCATAGGCCAATCCATGAAACATAACAGGACAGTGAAATACAATGAATTTAGGAAAGAATGAAAAAGATCCATTATTACTACAAGCAAAGTCTTCAAGCTTCAAGCCTGGAAGAATGATGTTCTGCATTCAATGGCTTGGAATTTGCGATGGCTTACCCCCCCAGATCCGTTCTTTTCCCTTGAAAATAGTGGGTCAGGCTATAAGTCGGGCGTTCAGACCTTTGAGAAGTAAGACGAGAGGGCCCGGGGCGAGGAAGGGAGGGGAGGAGAGGTATGATGGGAGAAGGTGGGATTGGTTGGGTGTGCTTTTACGAGTGCCTGCTGGTGAGACGATGAGGACGTAGAGGGTAAGAGATTTGCAAAGACCGATAAGATACGCGGCGGTATCCTTTTTGGCTTGAGGTGCAGGAGGAGGGGAGTGACGAGGTAAATGCTTGAGGAGGTGGTTTGAGAGCTGTAGGATTGAATATGATATCCGATTAACAGCAGACCTCGACTCAATTGGAGAAAGAACACGCACCGACTCAGTCGTCCCATCCATGAGCAAATCAAACGACCCAGCCACAGCGTTGATACGTTTGCATAGCTCAAGAAGGCTGTATAAATGAGCGACCAGGCGTAGTTGAGGAGGTAGTCGTGAATGAACTCAGTCGTAATGACCGTTCTTTCGCAGCCTCGCCAACACTTTATCCTTCAGCCCAAGCTCAGCAGCCCTTCCGCGCCTTTGGGGCCCATAAATTCCCTCCTCAACCCCTTCTCAGTTCACGAGCTCCGCACCCATGGTCTGAACGCGACCCGTGTCGGGCGAAGAGTCCTCATAGAGGGAATGGTCACAGGCTTCGTCCAATGCGTTGAGAGCCAATGTCACGTATGAGCCAATTAGGCAGAATGTCACCTATGTCACAGTCACGCCTACGCTTAGGCGTCGCGCGTTCTGCGGTTCCGGAGAACGGCTACCAACAAATTGCAGTGCAACATGCACCTATAAAAGGTGTGGGCTAAGAAAGGCCCTTGATTCTTTTCACTCTCTTCTTCCACATCGTCACCATAGCTTCTAAACTGTATTCATGGCAAACCGAAGCATTCTGGATGTCCTTCCCCTCGACATTGTGGAGTTGGTGATTCGAGAGGTGAGCACTGGTGTCGTTTGTATCATCTGTCGCGACTTACACTCCATAGGGCAAGAATTATGATCGCAAGGATTTCTGTGGTCTGCGATTGGTGTGCAAAGCGGTCAATGAGCTCGTTGAGCCCGAGGTCTTCTCCACCATCACCATTCACTTCATCAGGGATGACTCGGAGGAATGGAAGAATATTCCTCAATTTCTCTTGAGTTTAGTGTCGGGAACGAGCCCATACGTGCGCTGGGCCAAGGAGCTTCAATTGAGTGGATTGATTCCCATTCAATTCGCCAACGTTTATTGGTCTCAATATGACCCATGGCAAGGGGAGGAGCGCGAAGCGATGCTCGCTTGTCAACAGGAATGGCTGACTGCCGCCATCGAGTCGCTTGTCCAAGTGGAGCGCGTGGAGTGCGTTGCCTGACTTCCTCTTCTCCTTCATACTTTATCTGAACTGCTGGGTACTCATCACAGATTTGTCGCCAATTCGAGAGAACCATATCATGACGTTTTCCGTGCTTTGGCAACATTGCCTCGATTGCGAGACCTGTCAATCACCTTCCATTCATATTCCCCCTTCGAAGATGTTCCATTTGCAGGATTTTCGAATCTCAACAGCGTTCGGTTGACTGGCCTGCCGATGACACCGCACATCCTCGACGGCGTGAAGGCCCTCCTTTCCAAGTCTCCCTCTATCACTGAGCTGTCTCTGAACGCCCCCTATCAATCTGGTGGGCCTGAGGTTAAGAAGGTTGAATTCAGCTCCATGGTTGAAGATGTCATGCAGCCAAATTTCTCCCCATCACTCAAAAAACTGACGATCTCCGCGGCACCACTCAAACTTTCCCCGCCATGCGCGCCTTTCTTGCGTTCATTAACCAGCCTCGAGATTTTGAACGATTCTGCTCACGTTCAACCCTCGTTTTGGAAGGCCCTCCAAGATAGTGGGGTTCACCTCCAGGAGCTGAAAGTGGCCCCGTTGCGGCAACCCATCGTCGATTACCTTCTTTCATACCCTGGACTAAGAAGATTTACCCTTGACTGGCCGGAGCAGGATACCGAAGACGTGGAAAAGATCGTTCCGCGATTCTTCCATGACGTTCTTCCGAGGCACCGAGACGCGATACAGTCAATCTCCTTCAAGCATACCAAGTTGGGACCGTGGACCATCAACCAATCATACCTCAATGAAGGTGTCTACCTCTGCAAGAAGCTGAAGTATTTGACCCTCATCTATTACTTCCCCTCCCCAAACGAGAAACACACGCATCCTGTTATACCCCTAGTACGTACCTACGCCTCACCGCTTTCACCTATCTCCTAAGGGTCCTTGGTTTCAGGCCAACCTATTCAGCGAAATATCTGACAACCTCCCTCAACTTGAAATCTTACGGCTGGAACATACTAGGAAGTTCCAGCGTAGTTTCGGCTGTGGCTTTGCATGTGGACAGTATTTCCAGACAGTCGGCAGGGCATTTGCTAACCACATCATGAGTAGCAAGTCCCAGTTCTTCTCCAAACGGCCACCTCAGTTCGACTTGGCCGCGGCAGGGACCACGTTCATCTCGAAGTCCGTTAGCGCTGCGAGTTCAGGCTCAGGCCCGGATTCAGGGGGTGGAAGTGGAGGCGGGGAGTACTATCGGTTCGATCTTCCCAACGCTAGTGACCATCTCGAGTTGCGGTCTGATGAACTTGTCTCCGATTGTGATGCGTATTCGGGTGATGAAGGATTCTATTAAATTTCCTCTTCTTTGCCTTGCAGCCTAATGTACTCATCCTATCTGCTCCACTAGCTACGATTGCCCAAATACATTCCTTAGATGATTTATGACGCCTACGACCTTCTCATTTGCAACTCTCACTCGGAGGAGGGAACTTGCAAGGTTTCTGCCCGTTCTTGAAAGGCAAGTCTCCTGTGTGCCAACCATGTTATCGAAACTGTCGTACGTGTATACGTGATTTCGCCTTGTCCGATACTCCAGGATGCTCCCTCTTTGAGTCAGATGGAGTCATATTGCATGAGTGTTTTGCTTTGTATAGCCCTTCTTAGATGGCTGGGACCGAGGAGAGACGATAGAGAGGATAACGTCCAGGATGATTAGGTCTTCATATCTTGTTTCTCAGGGTAGTCTGAGTGCTCTTCTTCTATCCTTTCCGAACACACTCTCAGACTTTCTGACTGTTTCGCTCTTACATATTATCCGTCACCTCATTATGACACTAACGGCGTCCAATGACAAAGGCGACAAGACCGGCACAACTCCTACATAATTCCAGATATCTTCAGTGGAAGCAAATCGGAAGCTGACTCCCGACCTGTTCGAATTTTAATCAAGTTATGCTTTCTGAAATAATCGAACTTATTTTCCTCGAGACGGCGCTAGTTTAATAGCGTAGAGGCAAAGCTATACCCACCCGGAGTCCATTTAAGTCTCCGAGCAGACCATCGTTCAAATCTCTTACTCAAATCAGTCCTACAAAGTCAAGTCGAACCTGCATCTGAGCAAGGAAAACGAAAATCTTTCCACAATCAACCGTCAGAGTAATTCGACTCGGGGATATGACGGTCATCAGCAAATTGCAGTGCAACACGCACCTATAAAAGCTATGGACTAAGGAAAGGTCCCTTGATTCCCTTGATTCTCTTCCACATCGTCGTCGTAGCCTCCAAACAGCACTCATGGCAAACCCAAGCATTCTGGACGTTTTCCCCCTGGACATTGTGGAGTTGGTGATTCGAGAGGTGAGCCCCGTCATCAGTATCTATTATCTATGGCGACTTACACCCTCCATAGGCCAAGAATTATGATCGCAAGGACTTCTGTGGCCTGCGATTGGTGTGCAAAGTGGTTAATGAGCTCGTTGAACCCGAGGTCTTCTCCACCATCACCATTGACTTCATCAGGGATGACTCGGAGGGATGGAAGAATATTCCCGAATTTCTCTCGAGTTTAGCGTCGGGCACGAGCCCATACGTGCGCCGGGCCAAAGAGCTCCAATTGAGTGGATTGATTCCCATTCAATCCGACGTTTATTGGTCTCAGTTTGATCCATGGCAAGACGAGGAGCGAGAAACGATGCTCGCTTGTCAAAAAGAGTGGTTGAAACCCGCCATCGAGTCGCTTGTCCAAGTGGAGCGCGTGGAGTGCGTTACCTGACTTCCTCTTCTCCTTCATACTTCATCTGAACGGCTGGGTACTCATATCACAGATTTGTCGCCAATTCGAGAGAACCATATCATGACGTTCTCAGTGCTTTGGCAACATTGCCTCGATTGCGAGACCTGTCAATCACCTTCCATTCATATTCCCCCTTCGAAGATGTTCCATTTGCAGGGTTTTCGAATCTCAACAGTGTTCGGTTGACCGGCCTGCCGATGACACCGCATATCCTCGACGGCGTGAAGGCCCTCCTTGCCAAGTCTCCTTTTATCACCGAGTTGCTCTTAAACCCCTCTCGTCAACCCGGTGCGCCTGAGGTAAAGAGGACTGAACTCAGCTCCATGGTTGAAGATGTCATGCAGCCAAATCTCATTCCAACACTCAAGCAATTGACAATCTCCGCGGCACTGCTCAACCTCTCTCCATCGTGCGCGCCTTTCTTGCGTTCATTGACCGGCCTCGAGATTTTGAACGACTCTGCTCACGTTCAACCCTCGTTTTGGAAGTCCCTTCAAGACAGCGGGGTTCACCTCCAGGAGCTGAAAGTGGCCCCGTTGCGGCAACCCATCGTCGATTACCTTCTTTCATACTCTGGACTTCGAGACTTTACCCTTGACTTGACTCATAGTGATACCGAAGACGTGGAAAAGATCGTTCCGCGATTCTTCCATGCCGTTCTTCCAAGGCACCGAGACGCTATACAGTCAATTTCTTTCAGACATACCAAGTTAGGACCTTGGACCATCATCCAATCATACCTCGATGAAGGTGTTTACCATTGCAAGAAGCTCAAGTATTTGACCCTCATTTATTACTTCCCTTCCCCGAATGAGAAACGCACGCACCCCGTTATACCCCTGGTACGTACTTATGCCTCACCGCTTTCACCCATCTCGTCCCAACTAAAGGTTTTTGGTTTTAGGCCAACCTATTTAGGGAAATCTCCGACAACCTCCCTCAGCTTGAAACCCTGCGCCTGGAACATACCAGGAAGTTCCAGAGTAGTTTCGGCTGTGGCTTCGCATACGAACAGTATTTTCAGACAGTCGACAGGGCATTTGCTAGCCGCATCATAAGCAGCGAGTCCCAGTTTTTCCACAAACGCCGCCCTCAGTTCGACTTGGAGGCGGCAGGGACCACGTTCATTTCAAAGCCCGTTCACGCTGCAAGCTCAGGTTCAGAGTCGGATTCAGGGATTGGAAGTGGAGGTGGACGGTACTACCGCTTCGATCTTCTCAAAGCTAGTGACGATCTCGAGTTGCTGCCTGATGAAGTTGTCTCCGATTGTGATGCGTATTCGGGTGATGAACTTGGATTCTTTTGATTATCGTGGTCTTTGCCCTGCAGCTGGATGTACTCACTCTGGTTTACTAGTACGAATTCTGTCCCAATTCGTGGACGGTAGTGGTGCTTTGGGACTTGGCAGTGCCTTAATAACCCTGTATACTCCATGATTGTGTAGAATACATCATAGATCTCGCAGTTAGAGGTTCTGGAGTAAGAATTTCGAGCAAGGTATTTTTCGATTCCTCAGTCCACACGCCAGAGTGCATGATACCATTCAGCCCTTATTTACACCTCATAAATAACCCGTAAAAAGCCTGCTCAAATGCCTGTCCGTTCGTATATGTTAGACAAAAAGTACTGATATACCAGTCCGATCGCCACTCGAAATTACCATGCGGGCCAAGTCAACACCCCGAAGCCACAAACCAATGGAATCAGCAGACCCCAGGACATCTGACCTCCCGGATAGGCAGTCCTCGCACTGCTATTCGAATTGGAATTCGAGCTACCGTTGGAGGAATTCGACCCACCGGTACTGCTGGCATCTGGCTGAGTCGTTTTCGTGCCAGGACCCGCAGCAGTGGCAGTGGCAGTAGGTGTAACAGTCAAGGTCACACTAGCCGGCTGGAGGGGCTGGCCTTCTTTTTCACAGGCTGCGCTCATCCCTAGTTTTTACACAATCGGTGAACACTGAAACGCGACCTTGACGAAGTTTTTTGGAAACGTACTTTCAACATATGTTTGCGCACTCCGATGCAGTCTCTCCCTCTCTTCATCCGTAATTCCAGGTTGGAAAGAGAGGCAGTAGGCACAGGTAAGATGGGCGGAGCCGTATGTCGGTCTGCAGCAACCCGCATCCCTTGCCGCCGCACAGGCCTGCGATTATATCAGGGTTCGAATCGCAAAGCAGGAGAGCGAGTGGGATTATTACCTCCTGCATAGCGTTACGGTCTGCGCATGCAGGAGCGCAGTCATCCGTTGCCTGGCGGCGGTAGAGTTCGTCGAGGGTAAGTGCGTCTGGAAAAAACAGAGTTAGCATCTACCGGGCGTACAGCACGGTGTGGCAACCTACAAGCGAAGGAAGTGAACAAAAGCACAAGGTAAAGCGCAGTAACGTGAAGAAAGGCTCGTTTCATGCTGGAGGATTGAGCGAATTTGCGAAAGGACCTTGACTCAGATCTGGGGAGCTGATCTGGTCCCGCAAAACAACCCAATCTTTATATCACCAGCGCGGCTCGTAGATCTGACACTGAAATTTATTCAACCAAACCCAGAACTTTGGTTACCCAACACATCTTGACGTACACTCGTGCCGCTGTTGACTCTTTGGAGTTCTCGACGCTTGATTCAATTAGGGTCTTGAAGTTACCATCACGTTTGCACTTCGCCACATAGACATATTGTAATTTCGATCAGTGCTTAGATGGACGTATTTCTGATCGATTGACCACTGTGGTAGAAGGTTTATGATTTGGTATGGAGCGCAAATAACTGAATCCTGACCTTTCAAGGGTATGCAGGGCGGTGGAAAAGAAATGCGATGCAGTAGTGTATTGTTCCTTCCGAAGGAGACCGGTCGTACAGTGGAGCCCAGGAAAATGCAGGCAGAGTGGACGTGACATGCAGGCAGTGCGACCATGGCGGAGCTTGAGTTGCTCAAACATTAAGGTCAACCCCCAAGGTCCGGGCGAGTCAACATCTGAATAGAATAGAAATTGATAAAATCAGAAGTACAGTACGTGGAACGTACGGAGAGTCAGGCCGTGCTCCCTCAACCACCGCAACGCCGCGCCCAGCAAGCCCACAGTCCCAAGAGGATATCGCAGGTTAGGAATCGTACGAAACTCGTCGACGATGCAGGCCTCGGTATGAATGAGAGATTCTTCTTGAGAGTAACTAGTCGCCAATATCAGATACAGTTAGCTTTGAGATCTGTATGTCCTTTTGGTTCAGAAAACTCCAGACGTTAATTGGACAAGAAAAAAGACGGAAGAGACGGTGTTGCCAACGACGAAAGATGGCCCAAGCTCCTTGGTTTGCCGAGTTAGCGGCATATCAATTTCTTCCCACAATACACGATCTCATCACCTCTAGGCTTCGCTCTTTAAGTTTCTGCATTTTATCTTTGCAACGCTTATCCCATTGACAAGGTACCTATTCTCTCTCAGCAGAAATCCTAACAGAGAAAAGCTACTGACAATCCTTCACTCCCACCCAATCCAAGGGATTGCACTGCTATATACTTGCTGTGACTTGTACACCGGGGCTTCTTCGTGCTGATGAATAGACATCAAGAATCTCCACACAGTATGCTTTGGCAGTGCGAGAAAGGGGAAAAATATAGGTAAGAAAATCTTGGGCCCGAGCGGCCCAAGTCGTTCCAAGGCGCTACCCAAGTGTACTCGGGATAGGAAACGATGGATACTCTGTTGCACGGAATTCGATACCCCTTGCTAGCATCGCTCGTCCTACCGAATCTCGGTACCCTAATAGCCGCCGAAAGGACCTTCAAAGTCGTCAACGGATACCCCAGCGCTATTACGACCTATGTTAATGGAGAGTCACGAGGGAGCGTTGCATAGGCGCGACGATTGTCAATACCGCCTCTAATAACTGGACGGGCCTCATCAACTCAAACGTGAACGCTCCTGATGGAAGGGCGGGCACTGGGAGTCTGGGACAATTAAAGCTGGGTTCTTGAAATAGGCGGCTACCCCACTTGTCTCCTTCAGTTTCGTAAGATTCTATTACCCTCATCGAGGTCTTAACCCGCCCCGGGCTCATGCGAACAGGCTGCTGGCCACTTCGACTTCGTTTCAAGCTGGAGAGTATTTTTAGATTGATTGTTTTGAAAACCACCACCGCCTTTCCAATTCAAGGAATCTCGTGGTTCACAGTGTGATTGCCCCCAAGTTGCCATTCGCTCTAACTAGGACTATAATGGTCAGGACGAGAAAGTGTGACGACTCATTTGTTAGAGGTGATCGAGAGGTAGACTGGTAACCAGCCGGAGGACGGTTCTCGCCTAAACGCCTGCTTGTGCAGAAGAAGGTTCGTATCGAGCTCGCCCATAGAGCGACAGTCACCGGTCTAACCGATGTGGCGCGTGGCTCATGAGCGACATCCCTACTTCCTGCCCTGTTTTGTCTGTGCTTCGTGTGCTCGTCTCTGCATTTATTACCATACTGTGGAGAACGGGATAGCAGTGGAGATCAGACATGCCAGTTCTGGCCAGCCGCTGGTTATGGACGAATTATCAGTCCGGTCAGTTGTTTCCAGACTGTCTACAGTTGAATTGCAAGAACCTGAACAAAATACTGAATAAAATATCCATACGGCGATCCAAGATCGGGGCTGCATGTTTACCTCGGCAAAGGCAACAGCTGTAAAGGTCACAGTCATAGGAATATAGGCTCTGAAGGTCCATCCTTTGTAGGTGTGGATGTTCTGAACTGTAACATTTATTACTCGAATAGCGGCCCTTCCACGCAGAATTATCTGAGGGTGGCCCGGAGCTTCAGTTGAGAAGTGCGAAACGAAACTGTCCGAGCCCCAGTTTGACAAGCCCTAAATCCGAGGCTGCAGCTGAAGAAACAACGCCAGCTGGGGCTGAGACGAACGTTGTATCTCCTGCTTCCGAGGATAATTGAGTTTGGCGATTTGAAGAAAATTGCGGGGACTTGTGGACGATGTAGAGCCTGGACCTTCTGGACAACCGCGAAATAGTAGATACAGAAAGGCGCATCCGGAGTCTCCTCGTATGTTTGTCCTCAAAGCCCGAAGTCGAGGGAGTCCTCAAAGGTTCGCTGAGTAGATAGGCCTGAAAACATCACAATATAATCGGGACCAGACAAATGAGCACGACGGTGGTTGGTCATCGAAAAGACGCACCTAGAAGGATAATAGGAAGTTCGTGGTTCTCATTTGGGGAAGGAAAATAATAGATGAGCTTCAAGAACCAGAGATTTTTGCACAGAGAAATGTCCTTATCGAAGGAGGATTGAGCGATGGCCGACGGTCCCAACGTATCATGGAGTGTCTCCATCGAGCTTTGGATCGGGAGAACAGGATGGAAGAATTGTCTTGCCCTTTTCTCGGCGTCTTCAGGTCGCTTGAGTCTTGACAACATGGTCGAAGGTGAAAACTCGAAGCCCTGAGTAGGACAGAAGGTAATAGACGATGTGTTCGAGCAACGGGCCCACTGTCGACTTCTGTTGGCTAATTTCATAATCCTGGAGAGTCTTCCAAAACGAGGGTAGAGTCTCTCGGAATCGCGAGACTGATTAAGGAGCGTAAGACCCCTCAATAGCCTCAGAACCAAGCTGGAAAATATGAACTAGGTCTCATTCTGACTCCTGCGGGCAATTTTTCGATTCCTTTCCAAGCTCAAGGTTCGTTCACATATACAGTGATGCACCACGCCAGCACCAGCATAATTGCGGAACGTAACTGCCGTAGTGTGTCTATAACGTCTCTGAGCAGGCGATTCAGATGTCAGTTAGCTATTCTTATTCCAATCTTCCTTTCGAATACATGCGTACATATTTAGACACATTAATTTTCATAGATAGAGATAAAATCTATACCACAATCACTTCGAGTCACACCATTCTCCTCCTTGTTGTGGGGTGTCACAATTTACTCTCCAGAAGGAGCGTAACATACCTCTCTCCCAACCCCCTGCTCCCCCTTTCCACTTCCACGCTCTCCGAGATCCCCTGTCCCGGGCTCTCCTCCGAATCGACGTTTGCCCCCCGCTTTCCCCTTCTGTTCTTCGCCTCCACATTCTCTTCTGCTTCTTCTTTACGTAGAACATCCACTGCCCACTCCACGCACCCCTCGACAAGGGTATCAACATCTTCTAGCGTGTTCCCAGAATGCAGACACACTCTGACTCGATCTTTGCCCTTGGGGACAGTAGGCCAGGTTATAGGCCGGGCGTTCATACCCTTTGAGAGGAGGTAAGACGAGAGGGGGCGGGGGAGGGAGGTGAGGAGCGGGATGATGGGAGAAGGTGGGGGCGTATCAGCTGGGTGTGCTTTTACGCGTGCCTGCTGGGTGGTGAGAAGGTGAGACGATTGTGAGGAAGAGGGTAAGAGATGTGCGGGGAGCGATAGGATACGCGGTGGGATCTTTTTTGACTCGAGGTGCGGGAGGAGGGTGGAGACGAGATGGTAGGAGAGGTTGAGGAGGTGGTTTGAGAGCTGTAGGATAGAATGATATTCGATCAGCAATAGAACTTGACTTGGATTGGAGAAAGAGAACGTACAGATTCAGTCGTCCCGTCCATGAGCAGATCAAACGACGCATCCGCAGCGATGATATTCGCATAGCTCAAGGAGGTCGTATAAATGAGCGACCGGGCATAGTTGAGGAGGTAGTCGCGAATGAGCTCAGTCGTAATGATCACAGCTGCCAGCCGATAATCAACCGTCAGCCACATAATGCAGTAGAAGTAGAAAAGGGGGGTCGCTCACCACCCGTAGCAGCCAAAGCCTTCCCAAACGTATGCAACCTCGCCAACACTTTGCCCTCTAGCCCAAGCTCGGCCACCCTTCCGCGCCCTTGCGGCCCATAGATCCCGGTCGCATGCGCCTCATCTACGATGAGATATGCGTTTCCGTGAGGGAACATCTCTTCGAGGATGTCAGAGATGGATTTGAGAGGAGAAAAGGTGCCGTCCATGCTGTAGAGGCTTTCGACGGAGACGAAGATGCTTGAGGTGCCTGAGGCGAAGGGGCCCTCCGCTCGTTCCCCGGTCCCGGTGTGGTAAGGCGGGTGAGGACGATAACCCTTGAGCTCCTGCAATACACGCCTGAGATCTCCCAGATCGTTATGCCTGAATCCCCTCCTCAGCCCTTTCTCGACTCTGGAGCTCCTGATCCCATCGTGCACACTCGCGTGGATGTACTCGTCGTACACGATCGCATCGCCAGGTTGTGGTATGCAGGAGAAGAAGCCGACGTTGGCGTCGAAGCCCGAGTTGAAGAGGAGGGCTGCGGGAGCGGTTGTGCTGGTGTTCGAGGTAGCGGTGCGGCCGAAAGTTCCAGATCCGCTCGTACGTTCGCTTCCGGACCCAGTCGACTCGGAAGGAGGGGACGTCGGACCACAGAAAAACTCTTTCAACCTCGTCTCGAACGCACTATGCGCCCTCCCATTGACCAGCAACCTCGACCCGCCCGATCCCAGGATATCCGGAGCATCCGTTAATTTTTGGAGGAAAAGTTTCCGGAGATGAGGGAAAGTGGAGAGGGAGAGGTAGTCGTTGGAGGTAAAGTCTATCAGTCTTTCATTTGAGGCTCCTCTTAGCCTTTCATTGGAGGACGAGGTGGTGGTTGATGAAGAAGACGGTGGTGATAATGTTATCGATGCATTTGGATCGGGAAGTCTACGCCTAATTAGGCGCTCATCTCGGGATATGAGGGAGGAAGAGAGTTTAGTTTCTAGAGCGCTTGGAGGAGGCATTCTAGATTACTATTTTTGAGGGGAGACACACGAGGCCAACACGACAGGAAAAGAAAGGGCTGAAGAAAAGACGGAAGAAAGGAAACGGCACAAGTTTTTTCAGAATTCAGGAACATATCGGGCCCAATGATTGTGATTTGAAAAAGGAAAACTTGGGGTCACTGATACAGTGGGGAATCGGCGCCGGGTTGGAAAGAAAAGAGGTTTGTGCATTCGAAGCTCGGGGTAGACAACGCTCATGTTATTGAAGAAAATAGGGGAATTAGGAGTTAAAGCGGCTATTGGCGTGGTATGTATCAGGACGCCGCGCTTCCGAAGCTCGACACCGGGAAACAGGGACTCGGAGTAGCGGTCACGGAAAACACAGGGTTCAATTGAAGTGATCTCGAAAGCGGGGTTTCCCATTCAGTTATAAGTCGATCGTTAGTCTTGAAGGGCCTGGATTTCGAGGGTGCTCTTCTCAAGAAAGGAGTCGTACGAGTCTTGATAGCCAGCTGCCCGGGTCGTCAGCGGAGCATTCAATGCAACAGAGTGAGCGAAGCATACCGGGCGTTTTAGCCAACGTTCTAAACCGCGCAATCACAACGCGGTTATGCTCTATTGCTGCCAGCTGAGCGTGTCGTATTGTCCCTACATGAGGCACCCAGGCGAACGTTTAGCATAGCGGAACCCCGAACACGAGGACAGGGCTCCATACCGGATAAGTGAACGAGATTTGGGATGTACCGGACCCCGTCGATGCTCACGAGCATCGTCAAAGCCGCCCAAGCAGTCTTATGGTGCTCTCTTGATACGCGTATGATGGCGACGCTCGTTGCGGACGAGAAATATTTGACTGTTGGCAAGATCAGCCATGCAATTCTGAGTGCTGGTTGCGCGATACGTACTGGTTAACGAGGGAGCGACAGCTCCCCAGCCTACATCTCCAAAATTATTCAATACGCTTTGGCGTAGGGCTGCCCAGATGATTTTGCCGTCCAATGGGCCACTAGGCGCTGGCTTGTGGGTGTTCGAGTCAATTGGTATGAACTCGACTAAGAGCCAACGGTTCTAAGGATTCTTGGTCTTGTGAGCAATTATCCAAGCACAAGGGGTCAGGAGGACTCACCTTGAATCTAACCATCCTTCAACTCCAACTCATACTCATCGACGCCGTGGTGGTTCTGGAAGAACCAATGGACGCGGTAATTAATTTCCTCCACAGAAATTAATCAATTTTGCTAAGCTAAGCCTTAAACGGAAGCAATAATTGATGCGCCAAATAAGGTACCGAAATCATCGCCGTCAGTCAACGAACAGCCAGCCTTGCGCTGACTCGCC
Organism: Candolleomyces aberdarensis; assembly: GCA_004126415.1. Taxonomy (NCBI): domain Eukaryota; kingdom Fungi; phylum Basidiomycota; class Agaricomycetes; order Agaricales; family Psathyrellaceae; genus Candolleomyces; species Candolleomyces aberdarensis. The sequence goes on from SDEE01000206.1 coordinate 50,226, forward strand.
CCATATCACCTCCTTCTGCTCACCGCCATCCACGTCGGCGACACGATACCCCTTCTCCTCGTCGTCGAGCCCAGCGGCAGCCCTCATAAAACTACGAGCACAAGCACAGGTTGCACGACTTGAACGTTGAACGTCGACGATGGCGCCCCCCATCAAACTCCTACCAAACTTTGGCGGAGACTCGATATTTGGATTCGTGCGGCGCAAGGGGGCGGCGAAGAAGGATGTCGCGGACACACCGCCTACACCTAGCACCCCAGGATCCTCGCCTATCTTCGAGGAGAAACCCAGCAAGAAAAAGCAAAATAAGGAATCCAAGAAGGACAAGAAGCTGAGGGAGAAGGCAGAGAAGGAGGCCGCCGCCGCTGCTGCTGCTGCTGCTGCTGCGCAGGGTGGGGTTGTTAATGGGCTCCTTCAGAGGAGCACATCGACCGTTGTTCGTGATGGGCACGATTTTCTCAACCAGGCTGTTCAGCTGCTTGAACAGTACGGCCTTAATTTGGGGAGTGATATTGGGTTTTATCAGCATCGGATTGAACAGTGCGTACACCCTTGCTTTCTGTTTGCTTGTTGCAGAACCACTCACAACGCGCTATTTTATCGTGGATTTCATCTAGACTGAGAGCTTCAAACCCATTCAAAGGCAAACTATCCAAAAAACGCAAAGTCAGTCCCGAGTTCATACAAGACTGCCGCATCCTGCTCGAAGATATCCAAGTACGTCTGTTTTTCTCATACTCGTTCAACAGCAATAATTAATTTACCTTCCAATTTGCTCACCAACTAACAGAAAGCTCTAAACCTTCCTCCTGGCGTCCTACCCCATCCCGGCCCACACCAAGAACCTCGTTCCCGATCACCCTCGCCCCTACCCATGCTCATGCGTGTACGAGTGGGCGCCCAGGGATCCTCTCCCAAGGTATCCTTCGTGGACGACGACTTGCCTCCACCACCAGCCGCAGGGCAGGTGGGCCTAGGCCAAAATGCGGTTGACCTGAAGCGAGGTTCGAGTAAGCGAGGCAGCAAGAAAGATTACAAGGCTTATCCGTCGTCCTCTTCGGTTCCGATGGCTGTTCAGCCTACGGGTGATTTGAAGAGGGCTGGGACGAGTGGCCGGCACAATGGTACTGCTCCTGCTGGGGTTGCCTTGTATGATCCTCCGGTACGTTTCCTCGTTCTGGTCCGCATGACGTGTTTGACTGACTGATCGGTTGTTTGTTCCATTGTTGCGTACGTTTACAGAGGGACCCTGTTGTTGAAGGCAGCAGTAGCAAGCCACGCCGACATGACAGTAATGGCGGCGACAAGGACAAGTACTACGAGTCGTCTTCCTCCCGGCGGCGGGATGACAGGCCTCGGTACGAAGATGACCGTGAACGGGACCGAGACTACTATTATTCATCCAGAGTACGTATCTGCATATCCTTTCTTGCCTGTCTGCCCGCCTCCCTTCTGTTCTTCTCTCCTTATACATTCTCCCCCCATATATCTGTGCCAACATGTACTCACCCACACTTTGTTCTGTTTTATAGAGACGAGATAAGAACAGCAGCCACGACGATGAAGAGTACTACCGCGGAAAGTACAGAGACAGGGATCGGGATCGGGATAGGGAGAGGCGGCATGAACGACACTACTCGGATTCCCGAGCGTACTATCGGGATGAACGGGACCGGTATCGGGACCGCGATAGGGACAGGGACAGGGACAGGGACCGCGATAGCGACAGAGACAGAGACAGATACTACGAGTCTCGATCCTCCAGGAAACACTCCAGACCATCAGGCGAAGCAGGCGGCGAAGTCGAGGGGGAGCAGCACCCTGATCCGGAGAACGGAGGCCCCTCACAGTCCTCTTCGCGGAAACGTCGTGGAAAGGAACGCGAACGCGACCGGGACAGAGACCGGGATAGGGAGAGAGACCTGCACCCGGTCGACGAAGAAGATGGGAACGATACAACACCGCACCGGATCGTGGTGGACAACACGCCTCTCGCTGAGATCCCGCCCAGCTCACGCAACCACCTGTCGCCAGGTGGGGGTATACCGTTCCAACCCACGTTTGTGGACTTCCCCCAGGAGGATGGGGGGAGGTATGACCGGGATAGGGATCGGGACCGGGACCGAGATAGGTATAGGGAGAGGGATAGAGACAGGGATAAGGATAGGTATTATCGGGACAGGGAGCGGGAGAGGGAGAGAGACAGGGAGAGGAGGTATAGAGATCGAGAGCGGGAGAAGGAGCGGGAGAGGGGTGAGCCTGGAGACAAGGAGAAAGAGAAGGAGAAAGAGAGGACGAGAGACCAAGATAGGGATCGAGACAGGGACAGGGACCGCTACCGTGACAGAGACAGGGAGAGGCGACGAGATTACGCAGACGATCCCCACTACTACGAGTCCAGGTCCGGGAGGAGACACGACGACAGGTCTCACCGCAAGAGGAGGGACTATGAGGAAGAGGGCGCTGCTGGAGGGCCACCGGGAGGAGGAGGAGGGCCAGGAGGACCACCAGGAGCTGACGGGATGCTTCACCCTCAGTCTCACCCGTATGGTATGGTCATGATGGAGGACGCTCCTGGATCAAGGTTCTTGGAGGCCTTCTCGCCTGCTGGAGGTATTGCCACTTCGTTGCCCAGGCCGCCTGAGTCTGTTCTCAGGGGGTGATGGTAGCGTGTACGAAAGGGTGCACTCCACCCTTTCCTCCGAGCTGAAGACTCACCTGACTGCCTTCGTCGACTCGTGGATTTTTTTTACGACCCAATTACGACCACACCAATTTTACGCCGCTGAAAGGGCTGATCCCCGACTTCCCCTCCTGGTCGCTGTTACGGTTCAGTGCGTTCACCTCGGGAGGGTGAAAAACAATGCTGTTACAACTATGAATATCTATGATGCTGTTTACGACACCCTTGCCACGATGATCATGATGCTGATCTGATACGTCTGTATGTACTTATCTCGTTTAGCTGTCTATCCACTTGTCTGGTTTCCTGTTGCTTTCCCACTACTCGGTTTGGTTGTTTCCTTCCTTATCGCCACTCACTTTGACTTATCTATGTACGTACCATGTATCTTCCAAGTTCTCTTTTGGTACGGCGTGATGTGTGCCTTAGCTTTTAGCTTACCGGCTATCCTCCTTACCTATCACCTACCCTAACTGGCTGTATACCTTGACACATACCACATACCCTTTTTTATTTATTTCTTTTCAATCAGAACCTTTGGTCCTTTTGGGCGGATCTTTCTTTCTGCCTTTTAGAAACTTCCTGGATGACTTCGCCTAGTACTAGTCTTATGAGCTTGATTGAATTATGCATAGACACCGCGATCGTCCTATTAGATGGATGGTGGTCTGGACCATGACGGCAAGAGCCAGTCGCCGTACACCAGGGAAATGGCACTCGTGATCCTTGTAGCACCTGGATATTCCTTGATTAACGTTCCACTTTTTTTCGAAGTCGCTTGTTATTAGTCGACGGGTGCCAGTTTCCGAATTCGAAGCTTCGGAGGCTCCAGAACCCGGGTTTCAGGGCCCCGGGACACAACCCTGAGGTCCAAATGCTCAGCACACTGCACTAGTCGACGGAAGTGACCTTTTCTTGTTCGTTACCTTCGAAACCTGTTGGAAACCTGCTTCGATTACCTAGCGTCCTGGGTTCTTCAGTGTGTCCGTGGAGCGTCTGTATACCTCAACCCTGAGCACTGAGCGTAGATATGTACCAGATGCAAACCAAACCCGCGATTCCGTCGGAAATCCAAAGTAATTCATGGCCCACAATGTACACAATGACGGATGCATGTGGGCGAACGTTCACTCGCTAGTTGAGAATTCATAATTCTCCTTGGTTGGCTGGTTGTACATATATACATGTATTCCTACTACCGGGCGATCAGAAAACTTGCTTGGTTCTTTGCTGTCTAGATGAGGGGAATCAAATGATGGAGTGGTATATAGACACAGAGAGAAAGAGTCAGAAAGAGTCAGAAAGAGTAAGCGGGCCATGGTTCAGAGAAGTGAAGAGAAAATGTAAAAGAACATTGAATAAGAGAGTCAACGAGAGAAAAAGGAGATGACCGAGTATCCTGAGAGCAGTGAGCGTTCCAATCAAAGGATGAATGGGTACAAGCAAGAGACCAAGAAAGGCTGAGCCAATGAGGAACAAAATCGGAAGTGGGCGTACCCCGGAAGCAGAAACATCATGAATTGTTAAACACGAAAGGGAAGGAGAAAAGAAGATGAGGGACGAAAATACAGAACATGGAACATGATGAACATGATATGTCGTCAAAATAGAGCCATAAGGGAGTTTTAGTGGTAGGAGGCCGCCCCAGATTACGGCGCCTCCAAATCTTCGCCTATCGGCATGGTGGGTGATGTTTTTCTTGTGTGTCTCCGTGGGGGTGTGGGTGCGTAGGTTGACGTAGGTGTAGGCGCATGGAGCTTTCGTCGGTCCGTTTGTAAAATCGTCGATCACTGGTGGGTCGGCTTCATTATACTTTGATGGGTTCCGAGAACGACATGCGCTGTTATTCAAGAAAATGAAAAGGAAAGGAAATGGTAAGGATCGATCTATTCGCCGATTCAAGGAGCGTAAGCCTGACTGACCCCTTGCATAACAGCAACTGGCTGGACGTGTCCACCAGCGACGTCAGTCCCACGTGCTCGTTCCCTCAACAGCCCCCATTCCATCCACCAATTATCGGCATCGTCCTCTGCGTCATAACCGAAGACATCCTTAATTTCCGCCCACTCGGCTTGCTCCTCCTGGTCGCCTGAGGCGTCCAGAACGTTGAGCCCAGCATCGCGCTTACCACGCATGACATTGTCACGCCCTTCCTGCATCTCACCTGGAGGCATACACATGAAGTTGATATCGTGCAGCTCCTTGCTCGAGACCTTCTGGCAGTGCGGTTGGCGTAAGTCTTGGAAAGCGTACAAGAGGGTCTCGATCTGGTCCTCCGTTCGGAGATGCGAAAAGAGCTTAGCGAGCACAGCGCCATCTTCTAGCGCCATTGCCGCATCTTGGATAGCTCCAGCCTGTAGTGGAACAAGAAAAAAAAGGTTTTTGATAAGCATCTTTTTGATGATGGCAGAATCTTTGATTCCGTGTCCTAGTGGAGCACGCGCTTTGTGAAGGGTTGGCGTGACTTACCGGGATAGGGTGCGCCGCGTCGCCTACGACAATTAATCGGCCCGAGTCGTGGACCCAGTCTTCCAGCTCGGGGAACGACATGATTGGGAGGCAGGCCGGTGGATTTGGTGATAGCGCCGCCAGTTTCTGGAGCCTGTTCAGGGAGCAGATGCGAAAACGGGGAAATTCCAATTCATCAGCTGGAATGTCGTAATCAAGCTGGGCAGGACACGCACCTAGACTCTGCAGTACTGCAGTAGTTTTTGAGCCCAGAAACATCGACCGTATCTGTCCATCCACCCTCCTTTCCATCTTTCGGCCCGTACGTATACATTGCTATTGCCTCCCTCTCACCGACTCCCTACGTGAACGTATTTGAGTCAAAATGATGGAATGATGACGGAAAGGAACGTACCATCGGGAAGGACAGAACAGCATGGTTGTTTCCGAACCAACTGAACATTCGGTTCTAAAAGAACATTAGCTCAGGAGCTACATGACGGGAAAGGTGATATGCACTTACGACACCAGGCTCGAAAAGTGGTGCCAATTCCGGGTCTTGCATAGCGATAGATTTAGGCGTAACCGTGCTAGCAACGAGCTCAATCAGCCTGAATGCGGGTAGAGATAACTGTAGTACTCACCTATAGCAGTTGAAGCGATGCACCGGTTCCTCATCGTCCATATCGAGGAGCCGCCGTGACACACCAGTAGCGCCGTCAGCCCCAACGATCACGTCGCCGGTGAGGATTTCTCCGGAGGACAGCTTCACTCTCCTTGTTTCTGGATCTATTCCTGTCACCGTAACGCCCATTCGAATCTTGGCACCGAGTGATACGGCGGTTTCGTGGAGGAGCTGCAACAGGTCCGAGTGCTGATTGGGGTAATAACGGGTCAGCAAATGATATGAACTTGGAAGTCAATCAAGGATCGAAAAGGAAACCGGACCTACATGCGAAAAGATGAATTCGCCCCGCGTTTCGCGCAACACCTCCTCACTCCAAATGTGTTGTCCGAGCGTCTCCCCGGTTTCGACTGACAAAGGTGAAAACGAGTGTAATCAGTATCGGAACAAGGCAGATGGACGGAGGGTACTCACACAAAATGAGCTCGATACCGGCGGACTTCAACCCAACCTTCAGTACATCCTTCTCCATTCCCCAATGGTAGAGCACTTTCGACAAGTTCGGAGGCATACGGCATCCTCCCGTTGCCTATCATGAACGTCGGACAAGTTATGCGACCGTCAGCACACGTGGGGTAACAGCAATCCAAGAAACGAACAGCTCACCTCTTCATGACTCTTTAGTCTTTCGAGGACCGTGACCCGGTGGCCTACTCGACTCAAAGCAATCGCGCATGAGAGCCCGGCGATCCCTCCACCAACAACGACAAAGTGTATCGACAGGGCCGCCCTCTTGGGTGCTGGCAAAATATTCAGGTCCTACGAAAGCCGATGAGGATCGGTGCACCGAAGGCATGAAGGAGCGGAGTGGTACTCACGAAGGTCATAATGGCGCGGGCAGAAAGTCGTGGGGATAGTAACAGCGGAAAAGCGCAACACGGGATTGTTCCCTCTAATTATAAAGAAAAATCTAAAAGTCACACCTGAGTCGGCAAGGTCGCTCGTTATCGGGGCTTGCTCGCAAGGGTCGCCCGATTTGGGTGGGGGGTGACTTTAGAACCCTAGATCAAATCTTTACACATGTCCGATATGTAAATGGAAGTCTGTTAAGAAGGGAATGTTATGTTCTGGAAATGTCAATGATGAAGGGGCTGTGATTTTCGGAAACATACTTTAAGAAGCCATGCCTCGTCATGTTTAACTCATCCCAAATGCACATTTTGTTTAACGGACTCTGCGATTTTTTGTTCGGTGAGACAGACAAAGGGCTGACAACGGCAAAGAAGCGGAAGCACCTGGTCGACATGTCATTGCGAGATGCCGTGGGTAATTGTTTTCCAAATGGCGAAAGGCTAGACCGCCCATCAACGGAATCGCATCAGACTGACCTGAGCCAAAAGCGTTCGCTGAGGTCTAATTGAGAGGTTTAGGGGCTGCCCTACGTACTTCCTGCAGGGTGGTTACCCTTGGAAATTATCTGTCCATTAAGAAGCGGAAATGAAATCATTTGAGGAGGAGAACTCATATGTCTCCTGAGGGCCCTCTGTGAAGACAGAAAATTTGAATCCGACGAAGCGATCAGTGGATCAACACGAGTAACAGCCAGGCGCAGCCATTTGCCTGCCCCAGCACACCTTCCCAATAGAACACTCAGAAAAGGGCACAACGGAAGGAACCCCAGAATTATTAATGATCATTTCAGTAAACGGCTCTAGCGGAATCCAAACCTGAAAAGAAAAACAGATAAACCACTAGCAACGACGATAAATCCCATGTCGCATCTCTTCTTCTCTGCCAAGTTGTCAATTTGGGGTTAGTGTCCGTTTCTACAATAAGCGAGAGACACCGAAACACGGACCGGTATTCGAACATCAGCTGCACACCTACAAACAAGCATGCGCAGGCGGTGATGAGGAAACGGAGGCCTGTGATCACGAGCATGAGTTTACGTGCTAGGTAATAAACGATGAATTCGCCAAAGGGCACAATTACCTTCAGCTGTTCCGAATAACTGTGATACGAAGAACTGGATTCCGTCTGTCCCAATCACGAAGCCTACCAGGTTGGCAGCCATCATCATGAGCGCATTAGCGACCGCACCGATGGCGCAGACATGTCTGTACCATGCGTTCTTCGCGTACTGCTCGAGACGACGGGTTGCACGGAGTTTAAGTTTTCCCGTCAGGTAACGATTGACGTGGAGAACGAGCCAGTGAGAATGGGGATCTGCAGCAAAAGACAAGTAGTAACCCATACCTTGGATTTAGGTAACATGTAAGTTGCTAGGAGTTCCGGGAGGATGAACAAGCTAACGAGCCAGCCCCACGCCAACAGACGGAACGTGAGGTCGTGCCATAATGCAACGAACGTGAAAACCAGTAGGGTGTTCAAAGCAACGTTTTTCGATCCACCCAATGGGATATAGATGTAGCTGATGGCAAGGGTTATCATATTGTGAAGTCCATAGAGTGGGATGCTCGTACCGTATGATCCACAGGTTATAACTTCGATGCCAACTTCTCCAGAATCCCATTGTCGAATAATTGTTCGCCATGCAGCGAACCATATTTTCAGGGGCAATAATCCCATCCGCCATAGCCCAGAGCCGAAAGAATCGCCAAGGTATCAACAGCTTTGGTAGGCATCGCAGTCAGCCGGACAGGATACCCAAACGTTCACACAACAAAAATAAAAACACACCTTGAGCCAGACGATAGCCAAGTTCCAGAACCCGATCATACTAATCTGAGCTGGGGAATCTCCAACCCACGCCTTTCGGTCCTTGATTGCGACCACATACATAAAGTGTAAGATGAACTCCATGGTGAAGAACGAGACCAGAAACCTGATCAAGTAATTGCGGACGGTCGAATTGTCATGATGAATAGGTCGCCGAAGCTGTCAAGAAAAGAGAATCACCCCACTGTGAGTGAATTTGATTCTAGATCGCAGTGGAGCTCAATCCCGCACCTGCCAGATGAAATCGTTGAATGTCATAATGGGCCCTGCAATATACAACGGAGGATAAAGCACATAGGCGAGGTAATTCAAAAAAGTATAGGTTCCGATTGGGTGAGGAGCTTCTGTTCTCTGCTTATCGCTAAGCGCACCGTGAGGTTTATTAGTCTAACGAAAATAGATCAATTCCACAAGGTTGAAGGTGCTTCGGCAGTGGAAGGTGCGTACCAGAGGACGTTCTTGATGGACATGAGCCCAATAGTAGTCCATATTGAATGATATCAATCGCAGCATGGATATGTTGAATATAACATGCCAGCGAGGGTAAAGCCCTTGTATTCCGTCCTGAATGTACTTCCGTTAGGTCACACAGGGGCTGAAAAGAATTCAAAACACGTACAAGGTGCTCCAGGGATGGGGAAATAGCCCCGAAACGGTACCCGTGATTAAGTTCATTCGCAAAGAGGATGAAACCATTGAATATCCATGTTAATGTCGGTCCCAGTCTTGAACCCTTGCAATGCTTCGCGATCCAGTAATTCAGGGTGAGGATGGCGAGAACCTTCAGCGCGCTGGCTCCATGTAGCACAACGACAACTACAAGCGACCAAAACACGTTGAAGGGTATCGTGTACAGTGAACCTTCGCCGCTTGCGGGTGTTGGGGGGAATAGTCGACGCCTGGCGAGCTTCACAGCAAGGTATAGGGATGCTGCTCCAATCAAGTATGAAAGATTGCTTCGAAAAGACCGATATTGCGCATCGCTATTATCCTGGGAATAGTCAGACAAGCATAAGCGAAAGAAGAGCACGCAACGCACCATTTTCCTGCCCAGAAGCCAACCATTCGACAGTCGATGTTGATAGAACGGGTAATTAGGATGTGAAGCTAGTTCGTCGAAATGAGCTTCATAGATCTGGCGATATGAAAGAAGAAACTCACGAGAGCTCACAGAAATGGGTATCCAGACCATTATAGGTAAAACGATAATTACCGCAACATAATAGATGTAAAATTCGGTCGTCCGCCATCTCTCTGGGGAAGTAGACTTGGTATTCCGAGTAGAGTTTGTATCTGATTTCTTGTCTGTCGTCGTTGAGACGGTCAAGTCGACCAACGTCATGCTCTGCATCTCCTTGGTCGCGGGTGATGTGATGGTGACACCTGGCACACTGGACGATGTTGTTGGGGAATAAATAGGCAGGATTATGTCGTCGTTGGAGTTGGAGCTCATGACGCTTTAGAGAAAAGACGAGATTCAATTGAGAACGTTCATAGTTCCAAGATGCAAAGCTTCAGCGTTGCCAGCCGTAGTGTCGAAGATGAAAACAGCCCGTCCATTCCTCTGATCACTATTACCTGCCCGTGGGAGTTCGGTATCACCGGCTACAATGGCCGGCGGCAGGAACTTGGATTTGCAGTGGGGCTCGGACCGACTTGGTGAACAAAGGAACAACCAATGCTTTGCTCTATAGACTATGAAAGGAATTGGAATGGGGCTGAATACGCCCTGACGGACTCCCTAAGTCGCATTTGGATAATTCTCTCCGTGCGCTTTTCGGAGATCTTTCCGACCACCCCGTTAGGATCGCCAGATGACCCTGGAAACAAATATACCTCCGAACCCCCCAGTAATGTCTAGTAATGTGGTTCCTCAAATCCTGCAGTTCGCACCCCCGAATTTCCACTTGGCGAAAGACCCTTGTCAGCTGAACACGTTCCTTAGTCCCTAACTTATATTGTTCCGTCGTCAGGCGCGATCACCTTGATGGATGTCCTCCATTCATACCTGTATGTTGCTTGACAAACACGGAGCGCATGCTGTTCCCGTTCACAAGCACGTCAAAAGAGACATATTCCATCCATCCTAAAAACAAGAAACCAAGAGCGCAGAACCTAATGCAGTAGGGCGTGTCATGTCCGATCTGTCAACGTCGACTTCACATGGTATGGACAAGACCATTCAAAGTAAGCGGGTTGTGCCTGTACCTCAGCATGTCACCGCGTCGCGGGAATGGGCTAAGACGCCCACCTTATCTCTGGTCGACCCCTTGGGGATTTGTGATTTGTGATTTGTTCAGGACTTGTCCGCACTCGGAACGACGCTCCCGGACCTTTGGGACCCCTTAGGCATCCACTGCTTGGATTTATCTAGTCTCGATCTTCTCCGAATCAAAGTGTTTCAGGTTTTCTTCCACCATTCGGAATTTATGATTTATTCATCTTTGACTACGAGTGATCGTCGATATTATCACCCCAAGAGTGCCTTTGACTGAATCTGCTTGGAGAGCCGGCTCATCAACACAAAGGCTAAAGCTGAAAGCGCCTATTGTCTCCAAATATTAACATGCCAATGAGTATAATAACCCCCATCTTGCCCAATTGTAAATACCGGTCCATTTTCCATACCAATGAACGCTTGCAGCTTCCACCACGGACACCTCGCGAAACCACACCAAGTTTTTCCCTGAGCGACGGCGTTCCCATTCCCCTGGCTTCGAATGGGGAAACGGTATAGGCACCGCGCTCTCCAACTTTCGAGGTTGTCAGGCCAGACTCTTTCTCGATAAGTATCATTCCAAGTAGTTGGGTCTTCACGCCCAACTTCTACCTCGTCCACAGACCCTCCGTCACCCCAGAGTCAGCTAGAGAGTCCAGGACGGTTATTGCGGTCTTCACCCTCGAGTCTCTTGAATCTCGCATCTTTCCCTCTGTGACAGCTGAGATGCTGAAGTTTAACGGCTTCTAGTAGGTCCCTTCACGTTACCCATCAGGTCAGTGCTCGGTCGAGTCCTCGAATATCGCTCAAGAATACATCAACGAATCCGACATCCATGCTGCGGTAGTTTCGTCGTAACCGCGAGTGGGCCAATCGAGCATGACGACCCTTGGATATTCTTTACAACCGTAACACATGCTGAGAAGGAATTCCCAATTCCCAACCTACCCTCGGGACAAATAGCAGCTCGGAGACCACATCGTGGGCATAAGATCTTTTGAATTAAATCAACCGCTTTGGTTGTTAAAGCAATCATCAAATATTCAATCTGCGTTAAGAAGCGAAGTTGAAAGAAAGTCGGGTTGAGTTCGGGAACGGTTGAGACCCTCGGTGACAGTAACAACATCCTACGCACCTCCAAGTCGGCAGTAAAAGTACGTGCATTTTGTCGGGTAGTAGTTAGAAAATAAACGTTCATTGAAAGGCTTCAAGTCACCGTCCAGACCTGGTTCGCATTCCCATTTGAGCACTGGTACGTCTGGACGACGTTCCGGTTAGCCAGATCGCCTCTTGTCAAATCCAGACACTGTCCTGCAATAAAAGTGAATACGGCGACAGCAAGGATGTACTTGGACGACATACCCAACGATTTCAACGTCAGCTGGCTCCTAGCATTATAGCTCCAAGTCTGCGCTCTCAATCCACTAATACATTTCCAAATCTTCATCGGTGTGCGATTTGCTGGAGCTGATTTAATGGAGCGCTCGTCAAAAACCAATCCACCGAATTCCAAAAAAGTGGTGAACATACAAGAACCCGCATCGAGACAGAGCCCAGTCCCCGCCAGCTCAACCTGGGTATCCCCGGGACGCAAAGTCCATCGCTGAGCATCAGCCCCATTACAGTCATAACTGTCAATGTCGTTATTAGTTGATCGGAGCTCGAGAGGTGAAACCAAAGGACTCACATCTGCACCGCAGTTCCATTAGCAGCAGCTCCACCGCGAGCATCCAAGCATTTTCCGGTGTTACCTCTAGGATGGATCGAGACTGTACCGTCTGAGCGAGGGAACGCGCCGTTGGGACAGAATCTGCGAGGAGAGCAGAAGGGTATCAAGACTTGTTCAACTTTAGAGAGATAGTGTCGGGAGCCACTCACCTCACAGTGAAAGACCCAGAAGAGCATGAGAAAAGCGGTGGAGCGGGTGCGTTGCCCGATGGTTCCGGGAATGATGCAGGCTGCTCGGTGTACGTATTGGCGCAGAACCTGGAGTTGCAGGTTACCCTTGGGCATAAGCCGTTGCTCTGAAAGGTAGATAAAAGGATGAGCGCTCAAGGTAGACGTGTCTCGAAATAAGTCAGGTACCGCGGAAGCAGAGGGGACGATGGACACCCCAGTGTTAAAGTTGGACTGGTCCTTGATGATGAAGTAGTATCCAGCCTAAGTCGGGCGACAAAGACGATAAGTAACGAAGAAGGTATGAGCAAGAAGGAGGAATACGCTCACCTGGTTCACGAATCCAGCTTTGGTTGTCCCCGCACCCGTATTCCCGCCAGGAGCGTTCACATTTGAGTAGATGAATCCGGTCCAGTTATCGGCGACGGTATTGACAATGGCCGCGCCTGGCGCAACACTCCCTCGCGACTCCCCATTCACATAGATCGTAATAGCGTTAGGGCATCCGTTGGCGATGTTAAACGTCTTGTCAGCGGTTACTAGGGCGCCGAGTGCGAGCAATGGCAGCAAGTGGCGTCGAATTCCCTGCAACAGAGTCGCCATCGTTTCGAGACTGGAAACACTCGGGTAGACAAGACTGAAAATGTCTTCCCTCCAAGAGATGCTTACTTATATACCTATCCTGTTTTGTACTGCCAAAGCAAACTGTGGAGGTTCGATGACCGATTATCAGCGCGAAGAAGCTCCGGTGTATCCACAAGAAGTAAATGGCATTGCAACCGCTTGGTTTCGAGCGTCATGGAGGTAAATCATCGGGTTTTTTGTAGAGTCTCTAGGATAACGATGAGTACTTTGAGAAGGGCATTGCAATGATGAAAGGTAGAGGGAGCTTCAGGGGAGAGTCCCAAATAAATTCAATCATGGTGGAGCGCTACTCAGTGTGTGAATAAATTGAGCTGCCGCTTGCTCGGCATTCTCCGTTCCGAGTCGGGCCGTTCAAGCCCCATTGAGATCGTTAAGATCTAAGAGCCAAGGTCTTTTCATCTTCTGCCATCTCCTAACTACCCTCGACTCGCACTTTCTCTGATATTAGCAACCTATCACTCTCAGAAATCATTTCTCATCCTTACCAACGTCTGCACTGAGTCTCGTTCAATCAATTTCTCTTCTGCGACTGTAGTCTTGCTGGGCACCTCGGCCCGTGGTGTCGTCTTCGGTGATCCCGCACGACCCATACTTATGACCTTAATATTCTAAATGTCGACGCGTCCGGAACTTGGCAGTTGACTTGTGGCTGACATTGACGCTCATTCACAAATTCGCGCTCCTCACACGTCGCAATCCTTCCTGCTGGTGAGAGGTCAGCATCCTCCTTGGCTCCACTCGTTGATCTGACATGCTCAAAGCGAAAGAAACTCGGACGCTACCCTGTATTGCTTTCGACCGCACCAAATACCGTTCGCAAGGTCAGGAGTCGCGCTCTATTCCACTTGTCAAACTGCCGTCAACTGCCGTCGTGGATGGTACTCGATCAGAAGGAGGATCATCCTTCATCCATATGTGGAGAGATACAATCGAAAAGCCTGGAGCCAAGCGTCGATGACTCCAAAGAGTCGATAGCGGTAGGAGTGTACCTGAAGCTGTGTTAAGTAACCGAAGTTCTAGGCTTGGTCCAAGAAATTTCAATGCTAGCTGCAAGTTGTATAAAGAGTAAAGAGTAGTTGCTTTGCCGAAATCCACCCACGTCGACCCTTAGATTCGAGGCAAGGTCCCTTTCGCAAAATTTTCCAATCCTCCAGCATGAAACAGACCTCCCTTCATGTCACTGTGGCTCACCTCTTCTTGGGGCTCCTCATCACATCTTGCGCTTGTAGGTTGCCACGATTACTTCGTGCATGCCCTCTTGCTAGGTTTATAACACTGTCTTTCCAGCTGCATTCAACCCCGATGAACTGTACCCCCGTCAGACAGCGGAGCCCTGCCCTTCGGCCTGCGCAGACCTTTACACACTTCAGCAAGTAAGCCACCCCCGCTTTTAATCGTGACTCTGGAATCTTCAATAACCCGGGACTCTTGATGTAATCATGGCAGGCCTGTCTGGCAGCAGAGGACGCGGATTGTTGCAGACCAACATATCCTTCCGCCCTCCTTGCCTGTGCCCACTGTCTAACTTCCGAACCCGGGAAAACAGATGAGGAGAGGGAGTATGAGCTTGGGACCGCATATGCGTATATTGAAAGTGCGTTTCCTTAGGACTCGTTGCGCCTCAATGTTTATTGACTGGCCAAAACCTAGGAATGACTGCCACCTGTGAAAGGAAGGGCCAGCCCTTCCAACCAGCTAGTGTTACCATGATGGGTACGCAGACTGTCCCTGCAGCTGCTAGTGGAACTATTGCAAAAATAGTTCAGCAGGATGCCAGCACGAGTGGGTCGAGTTCCAAATCGGACAGCAGTGCGCTTGGGGGTCGGATGAGCTGGGTTGGGCTGGTTCCATTGCTTTACGCCTATATGGTGCTGACTTTACCGGCATGATATTGAGAATGGCAATTGGACCGATATATCAGTTTCTGTTCAACATTTTACAAATGCGAACAGACTTGTACTGGAGATCCCTTAGATATTATCCCTCATTTATTATTGATACTCAATGAATTCATTTGTGTTCACACCCTGCTCTCCTGGACTTGACCCAGGGCACGAGCACCCACAGCGTTGGATACTTCTTGCATATCTGAGAGCAAAATTGGGCCAGTCACACACATCATATAACAGTATCACGCCTGGAGCGCCGCGCGGCTTTGGAATGAGCACCCAAACTCCCTTTCTTCACTTTCGTTCCGCCCATTATCACCGCAGCAGCACTTCCAAACTTTACTCATCGAAGCGTGTACAGAGTTACTGAGGTTCTGCCATCGCCCGACTCCCAAAGCACCGCTACCGTCCCCGAGGCCGGACAGAATTCACAAACATAGGCAGCATCATCCCCTATCCAAGGGTGATCTACCAACGGGACAACCCTGAGCTCAGTCCTACGAATCGGTCTTGAGGCATCCGTGAGAGAATACGATGGGGATGGGTTAAAGGAATTCGAAAAAGATAGGAAGAGTGAGTCTGTCGGTTCTGGAGGGTTTAAATCTGCCGCACCAGTCCACACGGCTCCTAGACGATCATTGCATCCTTGGTAGGAGACCTGTGCAAGATTGAGCGGTGATCCGGCTCGAGAGTATGGTTGAAGGTGGAGGGAGGCTATCTCCACCAGACGCAAGGTGCTCTGATTGGGATTGTCAGGGTAGAACTCGAGTCGGTAACGGTATATGGATCTTCGATTTTGGAGACTGGGGGGATTGTCCACCGGGGGATCGACTTCCTTAATTTCGTACAAAACGGCCTCCCCTTTGTTCACAAGGAGGCCTGGATTGCAGACGTCTGGTGTGAAGACTTGGTCTACCACGTCTACTCGATGTGGGTGGAAGTGAGAGAGTGTGAGAAAAGGAGCGAGGTGGCGTTGGGAGTCGTTCAATTCGGGTGAGAATGAAGAAATCGAGACTGTGTTGTTTTCAATAGGCCGGAATGGGGGGATGGCTACGCCGTGCAGGCCATCAGGGTGAATGTAGAATACAAAGCCTGGCAGAGAGAAGAACTAATGGAATGGTTGTAGGCAAAAGCTCACCAACTTCTGTTTCAAGATGTGACGTACCTCGAATACGTCGGTGACATCTTGAAGTGTCCATCCCGAGACCTGGCAGTTGCAAACATCCCAGGCCAAGGTCGTCGAGTTATTGAAATGAAAGATAACTTTGTTCTTGCAATTTAAAACGTAATTGAGGAGGGTGGCCTCGTCAGGAAGGAGAATAGATAGGCGACCTAGACTTCGTAGAGAAAATCCATTGTTCTCTGCAAAGTGCAGCTGCAAGAGCTCATGCGTCAAAACTGGTCCTTGAAGGTCTTTATCAGCCCTGTTTAGCAGCCAATATATACCAATTAGTAGACGTGGTCTTCAGCTGAAACCAGGATAACTCACGAGGTAAGGGTATCGCCCGCTATTGTGACAAGAATGCTGATGCGAGCGACATCAACATCTGCATATTCTACTCTTTCGAACCCTTCAATTGCGTGCCGCAGTAGAAGCTTCGGCTCAGACGCAGGCTTTCGTAGACCAGCTCCTTGGGCTAAGTCCCAGACGCAAAGCCATTTCTGTGCATGGAAGGTGACCAGAAATCTTCCGCCAGGAACCAGGTAGATATCACTAAATTCTGCTTCTTCAAACTGCGAAAATCGAAACGAAAGTGGGATGATATTGCAGATGGGGGAGCTGATATCTTCAGTAGCAGGATCCGCTGCTATGGCACGTTCATAAGCTTTGTAGAGTCGATATCCAGCCGTACACGCTTTCTTCAGCTCGGTGGCTACTTTGAGCTCGGTGAAAGAGGGCCAGAACAAGTTGTTGTGAATACAGTTTTGGCGCAGGCAACTTCGCCATACAGACACTGCAGAGCTCTTGATGAGATCGCGCAGGTCCCTGCAGGTCTTCACAAAGATGAAAATCAAGACAAAAGGACAACGGAATTCACGAACTAGCTCAAGGTGATAAACGTCCAAAGCGCCCAAGTGTTCCATCACAAAGAGCTGAAGCTCCAACGGCAGTTTTCGCATCGTGATATTTTTGAGAAAGAATTGATTTTCCGGTTGTGGTGAGCTAGCGTCAGAATAATGCTGGCACTGAGTAGAGAGGAAGCATACCACGACTGGCACGCGATGCGTCGAATGGGCTGATGTCTGGCACCGCCACGACTCGCAAAATAAGCTGGCTGGCTCCGGTAAGAGAAAGCGAACCCACGAGTATATACATATGAATTTGTGATTTTTGGATAAGCGACACATGGAATTAGCTACGATTCAGGAATTTCATAAACCATCACTGCAGATGTTGAAGGCTTCCGGAACAAGACCATACCTGTATCCGACGCGGCGACGGCTATCGCCAAGCACTCATATGTATCATAGCCGACTTCGAGTACCTATCTAGACACTTGGTTCACCGGGGCCTGGAACGAATACACTTATCTAGACACATTGAAGTGTACACAGGGTCACCGCGGTCCTAAGACTGCCCACCCAGTTCCAAAGCACCGCAATCTTCCCTGAATTAGGACAGAATTTGCAAACACCTGCTCTTCTAACATTATTCGTCGGCCAATGGAGCAGCGGAGCAATCTTAAGTTCAGTGTTATGGATCACGCTTGAAGTGTCTTCGTTGACTGAGGAAGGCGGAGACGAGTCAAAGGAGGGCGAAACAGAGAAGAAGAGTGATTCTGTCGCTTCTAAAAGCATGGCACTTTCCGTCCACACAGCTCCGAGGCGACCATTGCATCCTTGGTAAGAATGTTGGCTGAGCCTTGTCCCTGCGGATCCAGCCTGAACGTGTGGGGAAACGCGGGGAGTGGCCATCTCTACTAGGCGCAAGGTACTCTGCGCCGGATTGTCGGGGCGAAAGTCAAATCGGTATCGGTATAACACTCCAGGTCTCCCAGCATCGGGACTGCTGATATATCCATCTTTGATTTCGTACAAAAGCCCGTCCCTTTTGTTGATGCTTGGAAGGCGAGGGTTGCAGACGTCCGGTCCAAATACTTGTTTTATCGCGGGTGGCCGACCCGGATAGAAGTGAGAGAGGGTGAACGAAGGGGTGAGTTGATCGTTACAAAACGAAGAGGTTGAGATATTGTTGTTTACGATAGGTAGGAATGGGGGGATGGCTACGCCGTGCAGGCCATCGGAGCTGATGTAGAATACGAAGCCCGGTAGAGCAAAGACCTGGTGGAATAGGTTATCAACGAGAGAACAGAGATAGCTTTGCAGGTAATGCGTACCTCGAGCACATCGGTTGCCCCTTGAAGCTTCCATCCAGAGAATTGGCCGTGACAAACATCCCAAACCAATGTTGTAAAGTTACGGAAATGAAAGACGACATTGTTCTGGCAACTTGTGACGTACGCGAGGGAGGCTATACTCCAACGGAAGGGAGAGAGGCGGCCTTTACTTCGAAGATAAACGCCCTTTTCTTCCGTGAAGTCCAGCTGCAGAAGCTCGTAAGTCGAAACGGCTCGTTCTGATTCAGTACGATCCCTGGTTGACAAGTTGACGCCCTTGAGACTTGATTTGGGATTAAAACTAGGATTACTCACGAGGTAGGGATCACGCCCAGAAGGATAATGCTGGTGTCGTCAATTACATCTATGAAGGTGGTTGTTTCAAGACTCCCTTCGACCTCGTACCGCATTAAAAGTGTCGGTTTAAGCTCTGAGCCGCGAAGATCAGCTATTGAAGCTAGATCCCAGACGCATAGCCATTTCTGTCGATGAGAAGTGACCAAAAACCTTCCCCCGGGAACCAAGTGGATGTCATAGAGTCCTTGTTCCTCCACCACGGAATCCGGTGAAAATTGCAAGGAAAGTTGGGTGACTGTGCTGGAAATGTGGTTGCTGATATCTTCAGTGGTATGAGGGTCCGCCGTCGTGGCGCGCTCATAACCTTTATAGAGGCGATATCCAGCGGTACAAGCTTCTTTCAGTTCGGGACCTCGTTTGAGGTTGTTGAAAGAGGGCCAGAATAGGTTGTTCTGAATGCACTGTTGGCGCAGGCAGTGTCGCCATACGGTCGCTCCGGAGATTTCGATAAGATCGCGAAAGTGTCTGCTGGTCTGGATGAAGATAATAAGCACGAGAACAAAAATGGTTCGGAACCACGAACCAGCTCAAGGCGGAAAATGTCCAAAGCGTCCAGATGCTCCATGATGGAAAGTTGAAGATCCATCGGAAGATCTTGCATTTTGAGTGTTTGTTCAGGATCTTCGATGTGCCACAATCTTGTCAAAGCCTTGGGGCAGCGAAGTGGTGGCGGTTGAACGTTGGAGACCCCGTTATCAGCGCGACGTGATGGGAGTGACGTTGTTTGCTGAAAACAAACATCCGCCTACTACCCCGAGCTGTGAACGGAAGAGCATTAAGGGACGACAAAAGTACAGATAAATAAATACGGGACTACTTCAGGTGAATAGAAAACTGGGAAATGAGCGCTGGGTACTTTGACTGGCCCTGGGTCCAAGGAGATACCTCTGATACCGTGTCAATTTAATGGTTAGGTCGTTGACTCCGTAGATGATAGTCTCAGTGAATGTAATGACCGGAGAGTGAGGTCTACGACATGAGTCAGCGTGGTGATCGGCAAACTTCTTTGCTTCTCACCACGCCCATCTCGAGAACCCTGCAGCTCTACCAGCCCTGTAGAGCGTTATCTCGACGAGAAAAAAGATTNATTTTCATTACTCTCATCACTCTTTACTACTCTGAACTCTT